>PVIJ01012125.1:0-51307 GCA_004024925.1 Scalopus aquaticus | reverse complement strand
CCCAAAAAAAAAAAAAAAAAAAAAAAAAAAAAAAAAAAAAAAAAAAAAAAAACCCAAGATCAACGAAACCAAAAGCTGGTTCTTTGAAAAAATAAACAAAATAGACAAACCACTAGCCAAGCTTACAAAGGAAAAAAAGGGAGAAAACACGAATAAATAGGATCATAAATGAAAGAGGAGAAATTACAACGGACACAGCAGAAATCAAAAGAATAATCAGAAATTACTATGAACAGCTATACAGAAAAAAGTTCAACAACCTAGAGGAAATGGACAAATTCCTAGAAGTATACAACCACCCAAAACTAGATAAAGAAGATATAGAACACCTAAATAGACCAATTACAAGCAGCAAAATCGATGCAGTAATCAAAGCCCTCCCCATAAACAAAAGTCCAGGACTGGATGGTTTAATAAACGAATTCTACCAAACGTTCAAGAACGAAATAGTCCCTATATTACAAACACTCTTTCAAAAAAATTGAGAAGGAAGGAGTACTACCAAACACACTCTACGAAGCAAACATTACACTAATACCAAGACCAAACAAAGGCAACACATAAAACTACAGACCAATTTCTCTAATGAACACTGATGCAAAAATACTTACCAAAATCTTAGCCAACAGGATCCAACAATGCATCCAAAAGATAATACACCATGACCAAGTGGGATTTATTCCAGGGACACAAGGATGGTTCAACATCCGAGAATCAACTAATGTAATCCAACACATCAACAAAAAGAAAAAGAAAAACCATACGATCATATCAATAGATACTGATAAAGCATTTGACAAAGTGCAACATCCATTTATGATAAAGGTCCTTGAAATTCTTGGGATACAAGGAACATACCTCAACATAATTTAAGCCATATATGACAAACCCACAGCCAATACTATCCTCAACAGTGAGAAAATGACAGCCTTTCCACTAAGATCAGGAACAAGGCAAGGATGTCCACTCTCACCACTGCGCTTCAATATAATACTGGAAGTCCTAGCCAGAGCAATAAGAGAAGAGAAAGACATTTCAAAACTCCAACTAGGGAAAGAAGAAATTAAACTGTCACTATTCACAGAGGATATGATAAGATATATAGAAAACCTAAAAACTCCATAGAAAAACTACTCAAAATCATAGACCAGTTCAGTGAAATAGCAGGATACAAAATCAATGCACAAAAATCAGTAGCCTTCCTATATGCAAACATCCAGTCTGAAGAAAACGAAATTAAGAGATCCATCCCCTTCTAAATTGAAACCAAAAAAATCAAATACCTGGGAATAAATCTAACAAAAGATGCAAAGGACTTATACAAAGAAAACTATAAAACACTGTTGAAAGAAATAGAAAAAGACACAGGAAAATGGAAAGACATCCCCTGCTCATGGATTGGAAGGATTAACATTATCAAAATGGCCATCCTACCAAAAGCAATTTACAGATTCAACGCTATTCTGATAAAAATCTCAATGACATTCTTCAAAGAAATAGAACAAATACTGAGAAAATCATATGGAACCACAAAAAATGCCACATAGCTAAAGCCCTCCTGACTAAAAAGAAAGAAAAAAGAGGAATTTCACTCCCTGATTTCAAACTATACTATAAAGCCGTAATAATTAAAACAACATGGTACTGGAACAAAAATAGACACAAAGACAAATGGAACCAAATAGAATACCCAAAAATAAAGCCAAATATATACGAACAACTAATTTTTGACAAAGGAGGAAAGAAAAGGCAGTGGAACAAGGACAGTCTATTCAATAAATGGTGCTGGGAAAATTGGGCAGCCACATGCAAAAAAAAATGAAGCTAGACTACTACCTCACACCCTGCACAAAAGCCAACTCAAAATGGATAAATGACCTGGACATAAGACCTGAAATCATAAAATTTATAGAAGAAAATGTAGGCAAAACTACACGACATGCATCTCAGCAAAATCTTTAAAGACACATCCCTCAAAGCGAAGGAAGTGAGAGACAAGATAAACAGCTGGAGTACATCAAAATAAAAAGCTTCTGTACAGCAAAAGAGACATTAACCAAAACTAACAGACACCCTACTAATTGGGAGAAAATCTTTGCACACAATACAACCGATAAAGGACTGATAACAAAAATCTACAAGGAGCTCACACAACTCAACAGAAACAAAGCCAACAACCCAATCAAAAAATAGGCAGGGCCTCCCCAGTGGCGCAGCGGTTAGGCACTGTGCTGTGGAGTTGTCAGCAGTAGCGACGTGAGTTCGACCTGGCCAGGGAGATTCCCACATGGCGCAGCAGACCTCTCCTGCCTCGCCCACTGCTCCCCTCAGCAGTGTATCTCAGTTGATTTCCTCCCCACACTGCCTCTGATGAATCCCCTCACCACCCCACACTTCTGGCCTACACTCCAGCTTGTATGCATAAATAAATAAATCTTTAAAAAAAAATGGGCAGAAGAGCTAAAAAGACACTTCTGCAAAGAAGAAAAGCAAATGGCCAACAGGTACATGAAAAAATGTTCATCAGTCATAATCACAGAAATACAAATCAAAATCACAATGAGATACCACCTCACATCTGTGAGAATGATGCACATTAAAAGTACAGGCAACAATAAATGCCGGCAAGGATGTGGAGAAAAAGGAACTCTTCTGCACTGCTGGTGGGAATGCAAATTGGTTCAACCTCTGGAAAGCTGGGCGATTCCTCAAACTGCTAAAAATGGAGCTCCCATACGACCCAGCAATACCACTTTTGGGAATCTATCCAAAGGACACAAAAACACTAATCCAAAAGAACGTATGCACCCATATGTTTATTGCAGCACTGTTTACAATAGCAAAGGTATGGAAACAACACAGATGCCCAAAAATAGATGATTGGATCAAGAAGATGTGGTACATATACACAATGGACTACTATTCAGCATTCAAAAAAGATAAACACATGCAATTTGTAGCGACATGAATAGAACTAGAAGGGATCATGCTCAGTGAAATAAGCCAGAAAGAAAGAGAAAAATATTGAATGGTCTCACTTATAACAGGAATATAGGGAAACCAAAGAAAAGAGAGACACTCAGCGAGGGCAGGGGAGGATAAGGACACAAAATGGAGTGGAAGGGGACACAAGGGAACACATTGATGGGTCATGGGTGAATTGGTGGTCGGTTACTCAAGGGGAATACAAAATGTAAAAGATATAAAAAACAATAAAAAGAAAAAAAAAAGAAAGGTGCACATTGGGCCCCCCAGTGGAGCAATGGGTTGAGTCTCAGCCTATGAAGCTATCCGCAGCCACTGCAGCACGAGTTCCATCTCCACCCAGGGAGAGTCCCATATGGCACAGCAGACCCTCCTACCTCTCCCGCTGCTCTCCTCAGCAGTGCACTTCAGTAGATCTGCCTGTTCTGCTCCCCACTCTGTCTCTGGTGAATCCTCTCACCCCCCACCACACCTCTGGCCTATACCCCAGCTCATTTATGCATAAATAAATAAATCTTTAAAAAAATAAGAAAGGTGCACATTAAGGTGATTTTATAGGAATGGTAAAAAATTAAAACTGACTATGGAATGAACTACAGAGAGGAAAAAGGAAGGAGATATCATCTAATAAAAGTTTCAAGTTAAAAAGATATTTCCCTGGCATCAACAGCTGGCGATGGGAGAGGCTAGTAGGGAAGACCGTGGACATATGCATACATGACCTGGTAAACCTAACAAGCCAAAACCCCAGGTGTATGTGTAAGTTAATTAGGTTTCATTACTTGTATTCAACATCAAATTCATAGCAGCACCAGCTACCACATAAAATGCGACAGCATGCTTACATTAAACAAAATTAAGGCACTCACAAGGATTTGAAAGAATTAGAATATTCATGCACATCTTGTGAGTTTCTAGCTCAGCTAAAAATCAAAGAAATTAAAGTCGGTTTTTGCCAATGTAAGATATTTGACATTAGTAGATGCTCTTAAAAATTAAACAGCATTTTTTCCTAATTTCTAATGACATTAATTCGTTGTAGAGCTGGTCATGCTTAACACATTCACAGCTAATGAAACACACACTCTTGAAACAGTTGGTGGATCTCTTAGCTTTATTTTCAGAATTAAATTAGGGAAAAATTAAGTTGGACATTGTGTAAGACCCACAGCACCACCCCTGAAGGAGCTCAACTGGGCCTCTTAAGTCTTGCTCAGCCAGGGAGCTTGCAGGGTTTGGTGGTAGAGTGGCACTGGTTAACTCCTGAAAAAAATTATGTCTCCCCAAATCATACTTGTACATCGAACAAGAGAGCACTTTACAGCTATGACAGACTTTGTGGACTGGCATCCAAAAAGCCATTCACAGTTCTTCTTCCTTGTCATCCATGACACAGAATTTGAAAAGACTCAAGAAGTCACACAGCTATGGGTTAGCATGGGACGCCCCCCCCCACCTCCCCCAGGACCAGTGAGACAGTCATAGAAGATAGGTTTTGGGGGAAATTTTCTACAAAGGGACAGACTTAGCTGTCAGGGCCTCTTTTGCTCTCGCCCTTCCCCCACATTCCCACTGGGATATAGAGGATGCCAACCATACCCTACAGACAGCAGACTGGAAAGGCAGGGCTCCATCCTCGGTAACATCCTTGAGTAGTCACACCAGCCCTAGGCCTTCCTTCTATTTCCAGATTAATTGCTAAGTGAAATAAACAAACTCATTATTGTGTGAGTCATAACTGAGTTTTAGCTAAATGCACTCCTAACTGATACAGCAGCAATGAAAAAATGCACAAGTCGTGCAGCAATGTAGAAAAATACTTATAAGAAGATACTAAAAGGATTATGAAATAGCACACATATTACAGCAACTATATTTTAAAAACTAATGCACTTGATTCAGACTTAAGTAGCAACATACAAAGTAAAGGTTGTGTCAAGGAGGTAGGCCTACGCATGGGTAAAGTGACAAAATAATTATCTTTCCAAGTGGGGACATTTTAGAGTGAAGATGGGGTGCTACTAATAATTACGCAGAGACAGGTGAAAGTGGAGGCAGTCCCAGGCAAGCTTCAACACATGAGTGATGTCTTAAGTTTGTTCAATTATTTTTCACATAAAATCTTTACCTACCCTTTCAATTACAATAGAGTAAAAATTGCATGCTTACTTCTGTAAAGAGCTTCCTCCTAATCCTACATCTTCTTTGCAACAAATTTGGTGCTTGTCCTTATAAAGAAGTCAGCACAAAATAGTTTTGTGCTGAGGTAGATTACCTGTAATCCTCAGTGAAAAGAAAATTTCTTAATATTTTTCTATATACCTCAGATTAAAAACAACTTCTTTCTGAGAATTTCTCCAGCAAGAAACTTCCCTATAAACAAGCATATTTTAACCAAAGTGTCAAAACACAGCTTGTGTTCATCAGGTAAACTAATCTAATGGCTTCAAGAATCCTGACTTACAACAAACTCTAGAAGAACTGGACCCACCCAGGAGAAAAGTAAATCAAAATTAGGTTGGTAAATTATTACAAAACAGCATGGCCATAATGAACATTAAGATATTTTAATTATGTCTTTGTTAAAACAGACCACACACAACCAAACAGTGGTTATTTTAAAAGAATCTACAGAGCTATGACTAATTCAAAGAAACAGTAACTAAGAGCCATTTATAGTTGACCTTGAGCATCTGTTCTTATACTTCCTTTAGAATACGATCAGGACACACAGGACTGTCAACTTCTGTAATAGTCTCACAAAAATTATAACCATACAGTGCAGAAGGTTAATTGCCACAACTTCACTGGGAATCACCCCAGTTCTTCAGTATAAACTACCAAATCCTGAGCAAAACACTGCCAAGCCCTGCATGTCCCAGCAGAAACCCGGCTTCTCGGGCTCAGGTCCTGTCACTGTTCCCTACTTCATGAATGCTAGGCAGACACTCAAGCTCCCACTCGGGAGATAAGCCCTATCTTCCAGATCTGCTCAGGGCTGGGCTACCACTACATAGGCACATGGAGAAATGTCACCTTTTCTCTCGACAAACTTCTATTCTTGGTCCAAGGTGCAACACAAATGTCACCTTCTTTCATTTGCCAAGACCCGTGACCCAGGGTAGTTCTTTCCTCCAAGCTCCCCACCGTATTAACTCACTCATTCTAGACACAGTCTCCCTGTCACCAGCAGAGCTCTCCGAGCCCTCAACAACTTTCCTTTCTCTAATCTGGGCACTGTAGATTCACCTCATAACTCTTCACTCTGTAGTTTCAAGCTGATACTCCCCTCTCCTATACACCTTCCAGCCCAATGAGCTGCCAGACTGGGTGCTCTCCTGTTTTCCAGTCTTTGCTCCGCACCCCAACCCCACTGCTGAATTCAGGAGAACCTCCAAAGTGCTCCAACGCGCCGCTGTCCTTCCTATGTGAGCCTTACCAGCGGCCTCTGACAGCCACCATTCCCACCTCAGATCCCACCCCATACAGCCCTAGGCAAACTAGCCAGGCAGTCTTACAGAGAAACAAAGAGCTATTTGAAAACTGACACCTTTCACTGTACCAGTTGATCTCTACGACTGTAAATCAGTAATGACCAGCATGACCCGTCCAGGCAGCACCCTTTCTACAGAGGCTCTAGCACATTCCTCCATGTGCCTATGCAGTGGCAGCCCAGCCCTCAGTGCAGGCTAGCCTTGATTTGGGCAGACTATCCTTTAAGACTAGCTTCTCTGAGAACTAAGTCTCAGATGTGGTAGATGCTGAACGAGAGGAAAGTTTTTTCATGTTGGTTCTACAGTTTTCTTCTAACTGAACTCTTACGCAAGCACTAGACAGAGATTTAGGAAAAGGAACACGTACTACAGCTGCTATATTCTCACTATGCCCACTAAGCTCTTGATTCTTAGAGCTTTAGATACTTCCCAAGTTCTGTTTTTCTCAGCAAGTCTAGGGCAGCTTTTAGATTTCTCTCCCACTGGATTTCTCTACTCTCTGCCAGAACACCTCTGGTCAGTTCCACTAGTCTAGTCTCAGAGCAACCAGAAGCTGATCAAATTCAGCCAAGGGTAGCTTTCCTTGCACCCCAGGATTCTTTTTTCTCCTCTCTCTTAATATTAAGGAAGTCACATTTTATAAGCATGGATGGTTTTCTAGGAACATCAAGTCTAATGTCCTGAGGATTCTCTTAAAATTAAACCAAAACACTTACTATGTGCCCCACACTCTTCTACACATTTTTATGAATTAACATTTAGACTGCACAACTACATTGTGAGGTGTGTATTATTACCATACCCATATTACAGAGGAAATTCTTTCTCTTGGGGTAACCTAACTAGGATGGTGATAGAGATGCTTAGTTCCCCTTAAGCTCCTCCACCAGCAGCATCTCCCACAAACCAGACCAGGCCCCTGTCAAATGGGTAGAAATTTCCTACCTAACCAGAAAAGTCATCATTTAGATCCTTTCTAAGAAGGTTGGAAAAATACTTGGAGACTGGGCTTCAAATCTCTCTCCTGCTACAATAGTAAGAGACCTAAAATGTCAAAGCAGGTAATTTCACAAAGGCAATACTAGTACTTAAAAGGGCTACAAGGGAAACTCAGGGAAAAATATCTCTACATAAAATCTTCTCAAGAATTAAGAGTTAACGGCCATAAGTTTGAATATGGGTAGTGATGTCTAATTACAGAACATAAAGCTAAAGATAAAAATTGCAACTCAAGTTCTCTCTTTGCCCCTCAAATTGTATCATCACAAAATGAAATCGCACCAAATAACAGAACTTCGCATTCTAATCTGGCATTTGGTACACAGTCACGGGCCAACTCACTGATCAGAGTCACCTCCCCCTCCTTTGAATTCAAGTGGAAGATTTTCCTGAATATACAGTAAATAGTACATGATTCAATCAATTAAACAATCTAGAGTTCAATGCATGAGGAAAAAATTAAGTAATCAACCTTTAAAGTAAACTCCAAAATACAACTCTTCAAAGTCTGTTTCACTGTTGATAAATAGTGGACCTGGCCCTTAATATATTTTAAATTACAATGAATAGGTGAAATGAATTCCATTTTGACAACATCATACCAAATTCAGTCAACACATGTGAGAGAACAAAAATTCAATTCTGTTTTATTAGAAATGTTATTGGCGGCAGCAGCCCCATTCCACAGACCCAAGTATTGAGCAAACAGGTAATGAGTCCAAAATTTCAGTCAGTGGGCAATAAAATAAGAATAAAATTTATCAATAGTGATTGGTGAGGGAACTGAACTCAGCATCAACACAGAGAGAAAAAAAGAAGTTGAGAATTTGAGGTAAAGCATGAATTTGGACCTGCTCACTGGATATCCCTATTTTTGGATAATGCTGCCTGCAGCATTTAAAATCTAATCCAGGCTGCATATGAAGGGGAGAGAACAAGGGCCAACAGAAACATGGTCAGAAGCAAAGGCCATCATATACCTTAAAATGGAACAGCATTTCATTAAAAGAATTCAAGAAAACTAGAGCAAGGAATATTTTCCCCAGAGAAACAAGACATTGCTGTATCACAGAACATATTTAGAAGACCTCCCACTATTTTTTAATGGATTAGCTAGGTATGAATGATAAGCCATCTGAAAGGAGAACAACTAATCAAACTCCTATACATTTCCATATATTTCTTTGTATATAGCCCATGGGGGCCATGTATACATATAATTTACTGTCCAAATGTGCTCATTTCTGTGAATAAAAAGGAAAGCTATTAATAATTACACTGGATAGGCATAAACAGGTAGGCCGAAGCTTCCCATGGGCAAAATTCCATAGCTCCAGCCTCACTCTTCACCTTGGCACAGAATGTGGCACTCTCCTCTGTACGCAGTTGCTCCCCTTTTCAGCAGGCTGTTCCTCCTCACCCAGCAGCTGTCTGGATAGATTCTGCCTCCTTCCAGGTGTTGCTCCCTCTACCTCCATAGATCCTAACGAACTGCCTGCCACTTGCTCCCCTGGAGCAAATGCTAAAATTTGCTAGACTTCATTTACAAGTATGTTTACTCTTCCAGACCCTTTATTAGCTACATCAAAAGTTTATTCCTAAATTTCATTGGCATGCTGTGACTTTTAAATGGCCTCACATTTATCAGTACTATTAATTTATGGAGTGATAATTTTTTAAATTACAAATTTATAGTCAAATGGTTATTGTGGCTTCTGTATCAATCTGTGGGCTTTTAAGCTTTATGGAAAAAAAAACAGCAGTCCTTGAAAAGAAGAGATGCTAAAAGTGGCTTCATGTTTATTTCTATTAGAGGAGATACTCCAGTCAATTTCTCTACTAAATTAGCTTTCTTTGTCATAATGGAGTCAATGTGGCAACAACTGTCCCAAAGGCTGCACATTTCAAGTCACATAAAAAGTCACCAGAATGAATATTCCATTTCACTTTTGCATGTGGCACAATTCATTTGGTGTGATCTGAGCAATTTCTCCTAAGACTACAGAGTAACATACAGGAGAATCATACTGAGGAGTACACATTACCAAGCATGACAAAGGAAACGATAACCTACTTTTTTCCAGCTGCTTAGGGGTCTGCAGATTTGAACAGTCCCACACAGATATTTTAAAGTCATCCAGAATAAAAATGTGAACCACTTTTTAAAGGCTCAACCAAAAGCACATTTGTAAAGATAGCCATGGCAAGCTTAAACTTAACTTCAAATCTTCTTAAGGGCAGGGAAATGCTGAATGACATGCAACCTGGCTACAATAAAATAATTTAAGTGTTTTTGTTTTTAATAAGGTGCTAACGATTTCAGGATCTGATCCTTAACTAAATAATAAGAACTGCAAGGGGTTAAAACCTAGGCATCAGTATTTTTTAAAAGCCCCCAATGAGCTCTAACACACAATCAATGTAAGATTTATTCTTCCACTTCCAATAGATTTTCCCAGAATCAGAGAAAATGGCAAGAAAGAGTTGAGTATTTTCTGCATGCTAGGCCCTGGTGTTCTAGAAATGTGCATGTAGTAGTTCAATACTCATAACAACCCCATAAATAGGTACTAATAAACCAACCTATGGCATTTTACTAGTAAGGAAACTAAAACTCAGGTGAAAGAGTTTGTGTCTTTTTCACATTTAATAAGAAAGCAGTCCCTCTCCCTCTTCTAATGCAGTATGGCTTAAATGCTGCTACCAAAGAACATCCCCAGGGGTCGAAAGTAGGTAACTCCTCATCTAAGAGGACTCAGAGAGTGGGAGTTAAAAGTCTACCACATGAGGCATGAGAAGGACTTGGCGTCAATACAGTCATACATCTTTAAACAATGGGGCTATATTCTGAGAAATGCCCGTTTAGAGGGTTTCATCATTGTGCACAGATCACAGAGTGTAATCACACAAACGTGGGTGACTACATAGCCTACTACACGTGCAGGTGCTAGGGTCCAACCATCATATATGCAGATGACTACCAACAGAAACGTGGTTGAGTGACACATAACTGTAAGCCGTGAATACTAGAGCAAATCAATGACATGAAGAATTAGACTATCCAAATACATCCACTTTGCTAATTATATAAGTTAAAGCCAAATAAGGATTTGGGGCAATTATGCAGAAACATCAGTATTATTCTTGCCACTGGATCCCAGGCAATTTTACCTTCTAAGCGACACAGCACAAGCAGTGGTCCCAACACCCTGGACAAAGCGTCTCTCTTCTGAATCATTCCTATCAGCATGAAAACATGGTCTAACATCTAAAGGAAAAAATCTGCTTGTCCCCATGCCCCACTAGCCATCACCTCTCTGCTTCCTGTGATGCAAGACCCCTCCAACGAATTATCTTTATCTACTGAATCATATTTTTTTTCCCATTCCTTCTTTATCAGTTTTGAAAATTATCTACTACTACTGCTTCAAAGGTTGCTCTGTCCTCTTTTCCCTTTTCTCTCTTTTGGTCCCCTGCCACATGCCTCTTAGACCTTTTCACCCTATCCACATAAAGCTTTTCCATTCTTTTCTGCACTTTAAGATTTATCTTCCAGCTAATTTTTTTTTTCATATGTAGGACTGGCCTTGCCTTTCTTTTTTAGAGACTATTTTTTTAGAGCAGCTTTAGGTTGACAGCAAAACTAGGAGACACAGAGATTCTTCTCATACCACCTACCCCCATACATACATAGCCTCCTCCATTACCAATACCCCCCACCAGAGAGGTGCATCTGTTACAACTGAACCTATGCTGATGCATCCTAATAACCCAACGTTCAGTTTACTAGTAAACATTAGGGTTCAAGCTTGTTAAATTTGGACTTTCTATGGTACCATCCTTATAGTACCCTATAGAGTTTCACTGCCCTAAAACTTCTCTGTGCACCACCTACCAATCCCTAGCTCCCCACTTCCCCTGGAAACTATTGATCTTCTTGTTGTTTCCATAATTCTGTATTTTCCAGAATGTCCCATAGCTTGAATCATATAGTATAGTACATATGTAACATTTTCAGATAGTTTCTCTCATGCAGTAATATGTATTTAAGTTTCTTCCATGTCTTTTCAAGGCTTGGTAGCTTGTTTCTTTTTAGCTCATTTCACTGTCTGGATGTATGATAGTTTATTTACCCATCACCTACTAAAGGACATCTTGGTTGCTCCCTAGTTTTGGCAATTACGAATAAAGCTGCAATAAACATCCATGTGCAGGTTTTTATGTGGCTATAAATTTTAAATTCCTGTGGGTAAATACCAAGGAGTGGAACTGCTGGATCACATACAGGAGTATGTTCATATATATATTTTTTTTTAAATGGGTCTGATCTTTGATTACACTCATCCATTAAGTTCTTTATTTTGACTATTTTCCAGTTGTAATATTTCGATTTCTTCTTATAATTTTTAGTTCTGACAAAATTCTGTCTCTTTTTTTAATTTTTTGAACATACTGAGGATTATTTTAAAACTTGTGTTCATTTTCTGAATTCCCTGTGAATGTTTCTATTCTGGAGTTTTTTCCCCTTCATTTTGGGATAAGTTTTTTCCTTGTTCATCTTCTCTGCTATCTATATTCAGCTGCCTTCAGGATCTCAGTCCCATGATTTTAAATACCTTCTTTATGTTTATAACTCATAAATTAATACTTTTAGTCCTGACTTTTCCTCTTAACCTCAATTTCTTATATCCCACTGCCTGGTAGTTACCTACACTTAACTGTCTCATAAACTCATTCTGAAACAGTATATCCAAAACCAAGCTCATTTTTTTAAATCACCTCTGCCTCTAGCAATCTTCTCTGTCTAGTTAAATGACAATTATTTCTCATTCCTCGAGCCAAAAACGTTGTAGGTATTCTTATCTCTTTTCTTGCTTATACTCTATATCCAGTCTATCAGCAAAGCCTTGGATCTGCCTTCAAAATGTGCCCTGAAAGCAACCACACTTGCTTTTGCCACCACTGTGGCCCTAGCACTGTCTCTTGCATCTACATTAGTGCAGTAACTTCCCATTTGTCTGTCCTGCTTCTGCAACTTGGTTCCTATAATATATTTGTAGCACAAGAGCTGGTGTAATCTTTTAATTCACGCCTTTGCCCAAAACCTTCTACTGCAGACAAAAACTAAACCAAAACAAACCCTAAAAATTTGACTGTAGAAATGAGGCTACCAGGAGAGAGTAGGAGAAGTGCAGCAAAGGACAGAGGGAGCCAATGGACTGTGGGAGAGGACCAAGGGTACCCTGGTGATGAGTACGCTGTGGTAACACATACCTGAAGAGGTGTGACCCTTTCCTCCTAAATCATATACAGTGTTGCAAACCAGTGTTTTGCCTCAACACAAAAAAATACAAAATTAAAAAACAACAACAACAAAACCTTCCATTAGCCTTTCTCTCCACTAATTTAAAAGTAAAGTTTTGAGAACAACCCATAGAGCTCTTACATGATCTTCCCATGTTATCTGAGGTCATCTCCTAATTCCTTGTCACTTGCTCAGTCCACTTCAGTCATTGGCCTCCTCACTGTTTTTCAACAAGTTAGAGTC
Source organism: Scalopus aquaticus (assembly GCA_004024925.1). Classification (NCBI taxonomy): domain Eukaryota; kingdom Metazoa; phylum Chordata; class Mammalia; order Eulipotyphla; family Talpidae; genus Scalopus; species Scalopus aquaticus. The sequence continues at coordinate 38,281 of PVIJ01012125.1, read as the reverse complement.
AGACATACTATCATTTCAGAACTTGACATTTTCTTTGCCCTCTCTCTTGCACAACTTATTCCCTGAAAGTCATGTAATACACTCCCTCACTTCCTTTAGATTTTCACTCAAATGTTACCAAACGCTCAAGGAGACTTCATGTAACTGCCCAGTTAAATAACAGCTAATCCTCTGGTCCCTTATCCTATTTTATCAATCTCTACAGCAGTTATCATCATTCAGCATTAATTATGTTTTATTAATTTTGTCTGTCTCCCCTTCTAGACTTCAAGCTCTGTGGAATCAAGGATTTTCTGTTTCACTTGCCCTGAGAAATCAGGATCTGACAAGTGGTGGATATTCAGTAAGTGTGGGAGGAAGAAAGGAAGGAATAATGAAGAACCTAGTTAACTAATTTGCACCTGTCTGCCTTACAGGAACTAATGGAGACTTCCCTACAAAGGTCTATCTTTCTTAGCATTTTTGATTTATGTTAATAGTAAAAAGTGCACAACTCCCAAAGCAGATTACAAGTAAACATATACAATATTGAGGGCTCAGCAATGAGAGATAAAATTAGTCAAGAATCCTTAACTGACTATTTTAGGAGATCACTCAAATATTTCTTTTTAAAAAGCATATTCTGTAGCTAACAATCTACAGCCTCATAGAAGATTTTTTTCTAATCTTGTTCTTTCATTATCTTTAAACAGATGGAAGCCATAAAAAGCACCCAGCATACTCAGTGTTCTAATTACCTGACTCTAGCTCTCTTAAAATATTACTGTCCCTTTAACTTTAAAATAAACTGTTTACATGCCCTAAGTTCAGAATACTAAGTGCTCATGAACACATTAAGAAGTGCTAAAGAACTGAAATTCTTGACTATATTACAATATTTAATTAGGAAAAGAAAAGGGTTCTGTAATTAAGGTACTTTACATGATGGAAATGTGAAATGAAGAGCTTAAAATGAAATGATTTGACATACTCTAAAGGGAAGTCTTTCTGTTCAAACTTTTGATTGCTTGTGTTTTGCCTATTAAATTGAAATGTATATCGCTTAATTAATTGACCATTATATTTAGAATATAGCCAACACAAGTTTCAAAGACAGAAAAGCAAAATGCAGGGGCAATAAAAAAAAAACCCAATTGTTAGAATATAAAGAGGCCACTTAACACTCTAGATTGCAAGTTCTCTGAGGGAAGACATTTTTGTCCATTCTCTTTACTGCTGTGTCCCTGGAACCCAGAATATGCCCACTACAGATCAGGTATTCATACAATTTGAAGGGTTGGATAGTACCTTGAATATCTGGCACAGTGTAAGGCAAATCCACCTATTTTGATAACCAGCACAACTGGGGAAAAAAAAAAATACCTGTAATGTATGGTTTCCTTTGGTTTGGTTAGCATCCAAAAGTGCATTTTAAAGAAAAAAATAAAAACCAAACCCAAGCTTATAAAAAAAATATTGTTATATCCTGCTGTTTATTTCAAAATAAAAATTTAGGTAGAACTGAGTTTGACCCATAGATCTTGGTATTTCATTTTACTAAATATTTGAGAATACATCCTTCAGATAAAAATACTAAATTCTTTTTGTAGCCTATTTCCCAATTTATTAGTCAAATGAAGTTGTCCACTTTGACTTTCCCCTTGCTTATCTATAACTTTTCCCTGCAACAGTGAGAAACCTGGCTCCAACCATCAGCCATCCATTTACTTAATTTTAAATACATCTGTCCTCTCACTGAAAGGACTGCGAATTTCATATTCAAAGGTGAATTGCATAACTTTGCAACTGCAAGGAAGATCCAGGCTCTTGATAGATATAGCTGAGGATCCTCAGGTGGGTATGAAGACACAGCATAGTTGCCTACCAAATATTCTTCTGACCTCCTTTCTCACTAGCAGAGTCCACATTTATTTCAGAACTGCAACATGCTCACCTAAAGGGAAAGAGAAAGAAACCTACATCCCTGGACTCCATTGCAATAGCAATGACCACATAACCATTCTAGCCAGGAGATGAATGTTAAGGGGGGTTGGGTGGGGACTTGGTGGGCCAGCAGCAGGAACATGTGTTTGACTGTCCCGTCATCCTGTCTAGAATGACTATGTAATACTAGAAGCAAAGCAGCCACCTTCAGACCATAAGGGGACAGACACACACCAAAAATCACTGTCAGCAGGAGAGAATGATCAGGATACCTGCAGGGACACTGGTGACACCATATCAGCAATTCACTTCCCCCCTCACTTACCCCTCCCACCCCGTTAGTTTTTCCTTTGAGAAAAAGACCTACAGTAGGATAAAAGCCACTGCTTTCTGGATGTAGTCCTCAATGTTGAATTGAACTCCCACTGACAGATATTAATGGTTACTAGAAAAAAGAAAGGAAATAGTAGTAGTTTTTGGAGTACTTCCCCTCAACTTTTTACTTCAGTATTATATACTTTTTTAAAAAACTAATGCTAATATTTGATTCTTCACATTTTATCAAGGCAACAGTACTGAGAGACTAACTGTAGTTGTCTGGTACTAAGGGAAATTAAACTTTTTTTGCATAAATAAAATGCATTACTTTATTAAATGATTTTTTAAAAAATTCATACACGGTCTGGGAAATCCAAGAACCACTAATGAAAAGTCTGAATTATAGAATTTAATTGTATCCCTTTCATCTTAGTAATTAACAAGATAATTATTTGTATATAATGGTGCCACAATTTTGCACCATGAAGACACAGCTGATCTCAGAAATTAAAATCGCTCCCAAAGTTTGCAAAATGCAACTGACTTGCAATGTGAGAACATTTCCCATACCGTGGTCAGTAAGTCAGACCCCTCTTTTGGTACCGATCACAAATTTCAAGTTACTTCAAACAACATAACAAAGTTTTAATAAACGTGAATGTTCTTCAAATAAGAACAATGGTCACTGTCAGGCTGGAGATGATGTGCGGCTTGACTTTCACATCCCACAGCCTTCTGATTTCTCCATTTACTGCTCTTACACATCACATTCTGCAGCGACCCCAAACTCTGCGCAATTCATACAGGTGAAATATGCAAAAGGTGGCTGCTTTGCTTCTAGTGTTAGCTGTAGGTCTTCACAAGTCATATCCAGGGAAATCCTTTCCCTCCTAGCAAACTTATACTACTGTAAAAGACCCATAATCAATACCATGTCATCTCTGCAAAGGTCATCCCCTCAATTACTTTATTCACACCTTTATCAGCATTCCCTACACAGCACTACAGTGATCTCCTTATAGATTCATTGTTACTTATTTGGCTATAAACTGCTCACAAAGGCCATGCTTTTGTCATCTTTGCATCCCTAGAGTCTATATGTATTGAAAATTAATCAATGTTTGCTGAATGACTAAATGATTCAATGAATACATGATAGCATCCATTATTGCCAACATCCTAAAAGGTATCAGAATTAAGTTATGACTTATAGGGCAAACATAAAGCTAAGATGACCTTAAGCACAATTCTTTAAAGATAGCAAAGGGTTGTTTTGGTTGCTATTTGGACTAGAAACTTAATCCTGGATATCAAGTCCACCTTACATCTGAAAAGTACTTTAAAATGAATTTGTACATATATTATCTGATCAAACTATGCATCCAAATACTGTGTGGGATCTGGTATATCAAAGGTAACAGATTAGAAATCGGATGACTTGAGTTCAAGTCCCAGTTACCCGACAGTAAATGCTTCCCCCCAGCCCCCACCCCCACCCTCTTGGAGAGTGCTGTTAGCATTAAGTTTCTTATTTGATACTGCTCCTCTGGTTCCTAAGGGGCAAGCAAATGTCATGGAATAAATGGTCCCAAAAATCCTCAAAGACCAGGCCTTTGTCCACCACACCCTGCAGATGAAAAATGCTTCTTCATAAAATATCACTGTACTACAAATTCAGTTTGCAAGTACCAGTTTTGGTTCTCTTCTCAGTACAGTGTTTTTCTTGAAAGACTATGTGCCAGTTGTTGCCTTAACAATTCCACTCGCTTAAGTTTAATTTGATATTGATTTAAAAGGAGAGAGGGGGGTAAAAAACCCATAACTGTTCTACAATTAACAGTTAAGCTTACATAAAACTCAGTTGGAAATAGGCTGGTCTTTGTGACACTTCGTTTTCTCTAGAATGGAACTACAATTCTTTTTAGTCAAGACAGGTCAACCTAAAAATGTTTTGATGGAGATTTAGGGAAAGTTCATAATTACACCTAAAAACCAACAACTTACCTGATACATATTCTGGATGCAAATTAAAATGTAGACTAACGTAGCCTGTTTTTAGCTTTCCTATGGACACACTAAACATGTTCTTATAAATGCATCTCTTCAGAGTTGATCAGCTGGTTCTAAAGAGGTAGCACCAGTCGCATCTTACACTAGGAAATACAAACTGATGATCCAAATCTTACTGGTATCTTTAAAATAAATGCTTATAAGGAATATGCCCAATTTATATACACTCATTCTTTATATAGTTTAACATATCCTGCCCCTGAAAATAGGGCACCATAGAGAAGACTTTAATACAGTAGGTCTCAATTTTTTGTTTCCTCTTTTATTTTCTGTTATGCCATCTCCTGTGTGGGTGGGTTCCATTTTTTAAACTGTGTCTATGTTTTATAAAAGTGGAACAGAACTAAGGAACCTACATACCCATCAGTAATCGAGGCACATTTTCTAGTCATCTTCATGGTTAACAAGGAAAATGACAGCAAAGTAGAAAGAAAGAGCTTATAGAAAGAAGCAGAACTCAAACTGAATAGAAATTAAACTTCCCTTGCTGAGAGTACTCACATATGCATGTTTCCTTCAGGACCATACATTTACAAAAGCAAAATTTGATTAACTGGAAATGTATATAGGGAATTATACTACAGATACTGATTTCACTTTGTTATAAAATGCCAAAGAAAAATACAGCTACTGAATCAGGGGGGAAATGGAATATTAGAACATTAATATAGGAATATGTTATTTTTTTCTCCAAGCAATATTAGGATAAAATTATATTTATATTATGAAAATAGAATTAGAATGTTGAGGGGACTTTGGGCAATGTCCAACTGTGGTCAGTTTGCAGACTGCTAACCTATTAGAATCTCTGAAGATATTCTCCTTGTTGATAAGAGAGTGTCCTCTGTTAAAACAATGATAATTTTTATCTGTGCTGTCACCCAGTAAACTAGATAGGCTATTGATTTAGGCTGGACAACCAAATACCCAAACAACAATAAATGCTAAATAAATTCAGTCATTCATAGAAAGCAAAGACAGATCAGCTTTAGGGAGCTAATCAGCAGTCTGTGAAGTAAAAATAATTTGTAAAACCTCTGGAATGTACATTTTTCTTTTAAGTTTGCCTCACTGAATCTTCCCAGAAATATGGTGAGTAACATTTATTTTACAGCTACAAAGATATATAAGAGATATTGGACACTACTGTGCAAAGTAAGACATATGGGCTCTCAAGACAATTTTGCTTGGGAAAAATGAAACTGATATAACCAATATTTGAACTTACAAGAAGTACATACCCAAGAATTACGTCCTATAGGTCTAAACAAAGGCATTTTTCCTTTGAAGGCACTAGAGAAGGCAAACATTTCATTTAGTAATTTATAAAACACATGTGAGCCTAAAACTTCAGAGTACTTTAAAAGTAGGAGGCATTCTTTTTTTCATGAAGTCAAGTCACATAAGCAAGAAGATGTGCTTGCAATGCAAAAAGCATTCTTTTAGCCAATAATGCAGGCTATCTTAGAATTGTCTCTCCATTACATGGAAAAAGCAGTGAACCTAATCAAGTGAGGTTATCAGAGTTTCTTTAATCGAATCTAGAGTCCCACCCACACTGTCTTCTCATCAATATTCCTCAAAGCATCCTTTTCCCCAATTACAAAGGACCAGATAACCCTGTGACTGATGGGTGATATACACAAGCTTATTTTCTACTGTTAAACAGAGTTAACATACCCAGAGAAGCTATTTCAATTACTGAATAAATGGAAAAGGGTTAAATGTGGAATTTAATGAACAGGATTTAACAATGTTCCCAACATAATCAGCAAGCAAACATGCAATTTTCTGGGGAAATATGCTAGAGAGACAAATATTCTAAAAGATACTGTACAGACAGGGCTGTTTGGGGTGGGGAAACCAACGCCGAGTAACAGTTAACATGCAGCAACCCGTTCTTGTGGACCAAGCAGAAAGGACTCAGTGCTCACAGGGCCCCTAGCAGAGTTCTCACCTCCTGACCTTGGCCCAGGTGCAGCCACTCCACCAGGTCTGCCTTCCCTGCATGCTCTGATAAGCCACCAGCACCACCACCTTCTTTACCAGGTTCTTGGTCCACCATTAAGATACCATTCCCAACTTCCTATGGCATGATTCAGCTATTAAAGTTATTACATTTCTAAGGTCTTAAATCTTTGACAAATATTTTCCAACTTAAAAAAAGGGGAGTTACTGCTATTAGTCTATAGATTTGTTTTTTGTTTTTGCTTTAAACAGTGAAAGCTCTGTACCACGCCGTTCTTTGTACTCATAATAGGTAGCACAGCACTTCAACAGGGCTGGCCTGCTTATTATGCACCAATTTTCACAGTGCGAATGTTAACACACAGGCACTTTACACTGCATTATGACGCATGAGCGAGTGTAGGATAAGTACAAAGTGATGCATCTTGTTCCCTAAACAGGGGTGTAAACTCCTGAAAGAGAAGCTATTCAGAGTGCTTTCTTTGTTCCATGGGAGCACCCTAGCACTTGATCATGCTCTGCGGGGCAGGCTGGACCCGCCCAAGGGTTGGTTTCCTGAAAAATACTAGGGACAAAAAGTAGCCTCAGTATCAGGATTATTCATCTTTGGAAAATTTACTCTTAAAACTGAGATCTCTTAACATCCAGATTACTGACTGTCCTTACTAGTAACTTCCACACTTTCTAAAATTGCCTGTTTGCCTTCTTTTATTGCTGACTGGAAACTGAATACCTGGGGTTTGGTTCCAGTCCTGCCACCACTGGCTTCAGGACTTGCATTGATTACTTTGCTTCTCCGTCCTGTAGCTCCTTCAGTTGCAAAACACTTAAGCTTATTCTTCTATGAAAGTTCTAGGATTCTAAATTTAAAACTTTTTTTTTTCAAATGCAGCAATCCTCTAACAAAAGCTAATACCCTGATACTAAAAACAGTTTTGAAGACTCCAAGCACAATGCCACATGTCAGAGCCGACTGAGTGTGCTGAAAGCAGCGCCCACCTCAAGACAGCTGTTTGTAGTGAATGTAAAGCATTAAGCTCGATGCCTAGAATTCAGTAAACACTCAATAAATATTAGCTTTTATTAATATTGAAATACAATTGGAATTAGTTCCACAGATGTTCATTAAAACCCACAATTCGATGTAGATTCACAGAACTGAGTCTGTTTATAAATTCCTTTTTAACACTTTGTGTGCCGGTGCCCTTTTAATTTACCAGTCCTTGGGGCCAGACATTTTGTGTGCTGCCGCATGAATGGTATAAGCATTCAATAAAACACACACAATTCCTGAACTACTGGATATTTAAAAAACTGTAATATATCTCATAAAACACCTTACATTTTCACCAAAACAATGTGTAAAGCTTCTAGACTGAGTACGATCAAAGAAATAGCTCCTAATGGTTCCAAATAAATCCACCGTGGCGTGAAAAACCGGAGACTAGATGAACATTTATTAATACGTGAGCGGACACCTGATACTAGTGACAAAAACACGTACTAATACGTGAGCGGACCACCAAGTGTTAAAAATATCAATTATGATGCATTCACTTGATGGCCACTAACCAACATATAAATCAAGAGAAAGCACATCCCACAATCCAGAATTTCCACATTTAATTTTGTGCGATTTTCTCCTCTCTGTGTTGAAACTTGTTTCCTGCTTTAAAATAATCTGATTGTAATTATGATTGTAATTATGAAAAAAGCCACCAATAAAATAAAAATGTGTTTGTTCTACAAAAACGGTATATTGATGGCAAGGACTCTTCTTTCCTCTAAACTTCGTTTCTACATTTACAAGTCAACTTGTAATCAGAAAAAAACTTCAGTAACAGCTCAACCGACAATATTTTCCTATCTGCCCTATCCATCTGAACCTTTCCCTCAGCTCCTCATCGTTCTGAATCAACAACTGCAAGCTGGCAACTTCTGCAGGGCTGTTGTTCTCCTCAAGGCCCTCCGATCAGGCCTTCACCACCTCTGGGTCCCAGAGAGGCTTATCTGCTTCAGAGCAACCATGGCCCTTCCAAATCAAACCAACTCTGGTTGCCTTATAAAAAGTTCAAGGGTATAAGATGCCTAATGGATACCCCTCTCCCTTCGGGATGCCTAACAGAATTATTCGGTACGTCTTCTTCTCAGACACAAAGCTTCAATCATTATCTCCCAAAGAGGTCTCCCCCAACTGTTCTGTCTAAACAGCACTTAACACTTATTAATATCTGCTGCTTCACCAGTCTGCAAGCCCCACGAGGGCAGGAACTTTATTCGTTCATCAATGGAGACCAAATGTCTATCACCAATTCCGTAAGTGGAGTAGTTATGTGATTTGACAATGGGTCAGGTTATATGGAGGAGAGGTAAGTAATCAACACAATCCTACCTATAGACTATACAATACCAACCATTTCATTTGGGGAAATTTATAATTGGATGGAACTTACAAAATATTTGGGAAACAAGACACACTGAAAAAACTGCATAAACAGCATGGTATAGATTATAAGCAGCCAAGTGGAAAACAGTCAAGGCTGAAAGATCAATGAATGACTGCAGCCCTCAGAGAAAGCTGGACAGAAGAAGTGGAAGTCAGGCTCAGCTCCAGTGGATGAATTAAGGTGAGGCAGGGGAAGAGTGCAGACGGCTTTCCACAAAGAGGAAGCTGCAGGGCAGGCATCAAGGAGGAGATGGGACGTGGAGGAGCCTGGCCCATGTGGACGTGACGCAGGCAACACTCAAGCCACTGCGTGGAGAGCCTGGAGGCTGCACAGGTGCAGTGGGGAGTATCAAGCCAGCACTGCGAGAGCATCAGCCTAGCAACTACTAGCAACCAGGTAGCAATCTGGAGGCAAGGAGACAAACAAAGACGTTGGTCACTAGGACAACAATGGTGAGAAGAGAGAAGTAACAAGACTGCCAGTTCCCACCTCTTTGCTAGAAAAAGAGAACTGCAAATAAGAAGAAGTGATACAATTTCAGTGGGAAAAAGAATTAACGAATATTCTTTGCCTCTAATGAATGTACCTTATTTGTCTGGGAGATGAGAATACAGCACTGTAATGAAAACGTCAAACCTTATACCAACTGGTAACATTTAAAACTTACTAGATGAGGCTGATCACAAGAGTGAACTACTGAAAATCTATTATGAATCAAGCATGCTGTGCCTCTCTGAACAACCAGTCACTAAATGAACTATTCCCCAAAGACTAACTAAAGGGCTGAGACACGGTCCCTCTCAATGCCATCAGGATCCACAGTAAGGCAAATCTCAAAACCACACTGTTTTCAAATTCTCAAAGAAATTAGGATTCAGCATAATATATAATTCAGTATATTCATTCAGTATATATATAGTGATTATGTTCCGGGCACTGCAGAGGTGATATGGTACAATGAAAACCTCCTTTATGCTGTTTATTTCCTGGCATTTGCTTTGACATCAGATTTTTAAATTTGGGAATGGCAAAGATTGCAAGCTGAACAACCAGTTACATTGTATGTTGGTGTCCTGGCCTTGCAACAATTACCCTACCCAGTTCCTTAATTCCTAATCTGAAAAATATGATTTTTGATATAGTGTCACATAAGTCATGTACTTAAGGTAAGTAACTACTAAAACATCTACCTCCGAAACAGTTACTGCGGTCTCCTGTCCATGCCCTTGTGCAATCCTCCCCTTAAATGTGGGCTGGACCTAAAAGACTTGCTTCAAATAAACAGCATAAGGCAAAAGTCATGGCTATCACTCCCAAGATTAGTTTATGAAGACTGTGGCTCTGTCTTGCTCATGCTATGGGGAGGTCCATGAAGCAAAGAGAGGGAAGTCTCTGGCCAATGGCCAGTAAGGAACTGAGGCCCTCAGTCCAACAGTGACAAGGAACTGAATAATCCTGCGAATCCCAAGGGAGGTAGGAAGTGGCTCCTCCCTGCTGAAAATATGGATGAAGTTATAGACTGACTCACACCTTGACTGTAGTCTAATGAAAAGTCCTGGGGTCAAGGCATCTAGCAAAACTACACCCACCTCCCTGATCATCAGGAGGTTAATATTTGCAGTTTAAAGTTGCTAAAGTTTGGGAGAATTTGTTACACAGCAAAAGATAACACAGGCCAGTTGTTAAACATACCCAACAAAAAAAGTTACAGAAATATAAAATCAAATAAATTACAGCAAAAACAATCATACTCAAATTCATAACTACCTATTTCACTACATTTTACCACTATGTGCGCTTCTGAAGTTGTTTATTGTATCTGCATGATGAAAAACACCATACAATGTTGTGTTGCTATGTGTAGCATTTCCTAGTGATGTCCCATTGCCAACTTGAAATTAGTCATGACAGGAGTATATCGACCACGTAAATGGGCACATACTACACATCAGGGCTTGTCTTTTCTTCCAGAGAGCTGGCTAGGCTACTATTACCACGTGGCGTGCATCTTAGAAGTTATTATTCCACCTATAGCCCTGGGAAGAACATATATGCAGTCAACCTGAGCACAACCTGAAGCGAGGAGATGGCTCAGCCAGACCACAGCTGAAATGAGAGCCACCAGCAAAGCCCAGCCTAGATCAGCCACCCACAGTCAACCAGCAGAACCCTGAGTCTGAGAATGAAGGTGCTGACTTAGGGGAGAGTTATTCAACATCACTGTGGCAATGGCTGACAGAGATACACAGCAAATTGGGATCTGGTCAAATGATCTATCGGAAGAGGTGAGATTGCCATTTAAGAAGAAACAAAACGTACTGGTAAAAGCCCCAAAAGTAAGGAGACAATGGCAACCACAGAGAGAAGATAAAATTGTCATGCTCAAAAAGGTAAAAAAAAAAAAAATAGCAGTACCAAGGATTAATTGTGATGCTAAAGAAAGATGGCCTGAGAAGGGAATTCAGCAAGAATTCATTTAACTCCGCTATGCAGCAGGCACAATACCAGACACCACGAATTCAGCAGCAAAACGAGATATGGAGTCAATACGCTTACAGCCTAATGGGAAACTGAGATAAATGCTGAGACCACTCTAATCCAGGGTGCTGAATGAACCAGGCAGGCTTCACAGAAGTACAGAGGCATCTGCACCAGTTCATGGAATCTGCTGGGAAGACGTGCAGGGTAAGTGACTGGGAGTTGGTGAGTATGTCAACAGTTCAACTAGAGATAACTAAAGACCAAGTAATGAGATACGTTGCAAGGGTTAAATACAAGATTTTTCCAGGAAAATGGGCATCATTTGACAAGTGATGACATCAAAGTGCATCACAGCTGGCTTTGGAACTCTGGATGAGGGCACAGCCCATTTCTGCCCCCTGGCATCAGGTGGGCACTGCTCTTAAGAAGAGGATCTCCTCCTCCAAGCAACCCCAGGGATAAGAAGAGACTCTGGCCCAACATTTACGCTCACACACTGATTTACTGCAATTGTTTTCACCTCTCATTTGAAGCTTTATTCATTTACTTGTCAGGTAACCCTCAACATGTCCCAGAAACAAACAAAACTCAGCAACTCATATTCAGCATTTCATAACAACATTTGTGCAGAAGTACCCCATTTACAAGGTAGTATGACAACCATGCAGATTAATTTAGCACTTAGGCCAGTACATCTGGAAACTTTGCATCAGAAAAGCAGGAACACACTGTACTCACAACCAAGGGAGAGAATGCACACATTTAGAGAACACCTCATTCTGAACCTATTATTTATACTTAGAAGTATGTCCTAACTATCCCATTAAAACAAGCAATTTTAGGTAAAAGAACAAAATTTAAAGGTACTATAAAACTTAATCTTTTCCTTTAAACAGTTCCAGTTTATAATGGATGGTTACAATCAAAAAACAAGTCTCATTATAAGATTTTGCTTCAAAAATTAAGTCTACAAGTCTGACTCCCCTGGAAATGCTATAAAAATCAGTTCATTTTAGCCCCACTGGCAATCAAGCATACTAAAGCCATTCCACTAGATGACAATTCAAATATTGAAACACAGAAGAAAAATAAAATATTTGACAGGGCTTTCATTTATAAATATCTCAATATACAGTTCAATCCAGCAGCAATCTCTTCTGAGCTTGTTAGTCTGCAATGAAATATTATCATTAATAGGGCTATTTTCTATAGTGACTTGGATTTAAAAAAAAAAAACTTCAATAGTAATGCTATAGAATCATTTAAAAAAAAAGTTAAATCACCAAACCATTACTGTCTTTCACTGCTAGCATTAAATATACACCGAAGGCATTTCCAGTATAAAAATAAAAATATAAATGGGAAGAGACATAACACAGGCACCCTGTTTTATTTTCCTGCTTCTGCTAGAATTTGAGTATCCCATACATTTGTTTTCACCAAATTTTTTCAACTCAGCTTAATCTCTGCCACACCAAGTTAAATTTTCCCAAATCTTCTTGTTCTAATCACACAGCAAACTGAAAAAAATAACTTAAATTCCCTTAAAATGACTAGGATCTGTAACAAAAAGCAGCTTCAGAATTAAGTGGGTTTTTTTTTTCATTTTGTTTTTTATGTTTTGGTCAAAGTTACATTGCCACAAAACCTGAAATGAAAAAACTAGCATGAAAAAACTAACTGTAGTTCACACACATGCAGGTGGATCACATGAACTACTTGGAGTTAGGAATTCCCTCAAATTATAGAGCATCAATATGTAAATTATCTGTCAGATGTAATGAAAGTGTAGATCCCTGGAATTAGGACTAATGTCTTATATGACCCCTATATTTCTAAAGTGCAACTCAAAAGTCAATCTTCTTCCCTGATAAGGCATGATAAGCAAAGGTCCAGTAAGCTCCCAGGAGGCAGTATGGCCCACCAGTGGGGAAAGCTGCGGGACCAGCCATGGGTGAGTAGAAAATGGGCCTTCACTTCTGCACCTCCATGCCACAGGAATTTTGTTTGGTTTTACAGATACTACATCTTCAATTAAACACAAAAACTCAAAAACACTAGATTATTTAGGATAGTTTAACTTCTGGGAGGATTTTTCTTTTTTGAAATAATTCAGATAATTCCAGATAATTGGATTCAGATAATTCTGATTTTTTTTTTTTTTAGAATTGGTCCATCTATACAAAACATTGGATAATAACTTTCAACATTCAGTGTACACACTTAGCGTTTGCTTCTATTGAATTTTTTATTTTCTAGCCAAGTCATTTGGTTAAAACTATTATGCTATTATGAAATTATTTAGATACTAGACTCAAGGACCTGGTGCAGCCACTGAGGAGTGGAAGGAGAGGGTGAGTCAGAGGTCTTCAGGACTAGTTATGGAGAGCACTCTTCTGACTCACCATCTGTTTAAAGATTCTAAGATTTGTTTATTGGAAGTACAAAATATGTAAATGATATCCCACTCAGCAACCCTAGACTGCACTTTTGAAAAACATCCCAGTTTTAAGAAAAGAATGGGAACACAGGTTATGAACAGACAGCTTACTTGGCCAGGGTTTCAGTTAATGAAGGTTATATTATTTAAAAATTTGTTCATGAAGCATTGACATTCATAATCTCATCTCTTAATGCCAGGATGCAGTTAAGTGCACTGGAAAAAACAATCAATGTCATATTACACTGGCAGCAGAGGGCAAATCTCTAAGTCTGAAATTAAGAGGAATGACTTAGATATACAGCTATGTCGGACACCTTAAAGGTCATTTTAAAAGTCATTTACATTTTCAATCATATTGATAACAATAAGCTTTTAAAAGTTATAGGCTTGAAGCCTGGGTATTACAAAGAAACATGGCGTCGATCTGGAGTCTGACATTTGCTTTTGTCAGCCAGTGTGGCTGCTTAGGGCTACAGAGCTCTTGAGATATTTGGTCTATTCTTACAGTCATGATAAATGGTTTCATAAAGTGTTTGTGGCACATCCTACGTCATCCATAGAAGCTGAAGAATAAGTGAAACGGGATTAGAGCTAAATGAAAAATAAAGGGTATAATGATTTTCTAATACTTGGCATTAATACACATTAAGAAAGAAATTAATAATATCTCTGAACATAGATAATGAGTACTGTATTTTCCCCTAATATTACTAGCTTTCTTGAAAAAATTATATTAGATTTATACTTTATCACCATGTTTTTGTTATTCCTAAAAATGACAAGTTAAGTAGCGACAAAATGTCACTTTTGTTAAAGGTAGCAATTGAAGAGAATTTTTTAGCACTTAAGAGAAGCTCAAGGCTTCAGCAAGAAGTAAAGGATGAAGATCAGAGTCTATAATTCAGATATAAAATATATGTTGCTGTCACAATTCAATTCCTGATGTCTGCCTATAACCAGCAGCATCCCTTATAAATGGTGGATCCTAAAAACAATCAAAATGATTTATCACAAAACATTTTTAAAAGTCTGTCCTTTATCAATTATTAATGACCAAAAAGTTCTCTCATTCAGGTACCTGATTGAATGGCCAAAGACAGGTTTATAAGATTTATCCACTGCATGTTCTAGAGGGAATGAATGTGAAATAATTGGGGAGTGGGAGATACATATACATATAAAACAAACACACAAAAATACATGGTTTCAATTGTTACAAATGCCCTGTAATTTACTGTGTTATCAGACTCAATTCCAGAAAATTTTAACCTGTTATAGTAAAATCATAGCATTAGTAATGTGGAACAAAAAACCATTTTAAGTCTTCTCTAAATTAAAACAAAAATTCTCTGTAAAACATTTTAAAACCAATGATCGGAAAAATGTCAAATCTTGGAAGAATGTCCTACACCAAAGGAAAAGGAAGGGGGAAGAAAGGTAGAATGAACTAGAATTTGAAGGATAAAAATTGCAGCATAATTACAAATGCTGCCATGGAATTCCCAGCAATTCAAATTGGGTTATTATAAAAGAGCCTAACTCTAGATGTATTGTGCCTTTTTTTTTTTTTTACCTTTTTAATGACAAGGGGGCAGTTAAGCAAATACTCTAATTGTTTAAGATATTAACTACTTGGTTGAACTACATTACCTCAAAGTCACCCTAACTGAGGTCATTTACTAAGTCAGTTCATGCATAAAACAGCTTCTCTAACTAACCATGTTTCACTGGTTAGAAATAGTGAACTTATGTAGTTGAAATTATTATAAACCTTAAATTATCCTAGACTAACCCTAGACTGCCCAATACCATTACCACCATCCCAAAGCTCCAGCTCTGTTTTTATCATATTGCTACAGGGCAACCCCGATATACAATGGGGTGCCTGACTATGGGTTCTCACCCCTGCGCTTAAAAAGGACTTACAATAAGAACAATTGCAGGCACTCACAAAAAGGTTAATAAAAGGGTTTATTCACAAAAGGAAGGGAAATAAAAAAATGAGTAACTTGGGGACAAAAGAGAAAGTGAGGGAGAGAGATAAATCTCCAAATACGTCCTACCAGATCCGAAGAGCTGGACACCCCAGTGGCATGCTGTAGCCTGGTGAGAAGCAAGAGACCCCCAAGGTCAAAAGCCCTCGCCATACAGCCAACATGTCTGCTCAACTCCACCCCCCAGTCTCCGGCAATCCTCCCCTCTGGATGATGATGGAATTCTGGGACTCATAGCCCTAGGGGTCTTGGATCTCCCTGGCTTGAGGTGGGGGTCCATAAACCCTCCTGTGGAGTCCGTTGCAGACGTCCTTTTTTCCCCCCAACAATATCAAACAGCTTTGGCAACAAACATTAAAACCAACCCTTGAAAGCTGACCATAGGTCTGAGGCATCCAGAGGGGGAGGATCTGGAAGAGGCATAGGGGAGAGTACAATGGACTATGGTAGAGGACTATGGGTGCTTTGGTGGTAGGAGAGCTATGGTGACCACACCAGAGTGGACAAATCCTGTACTGTAGGATGTAGAATAATAGTACTTCATGAATGAATGAATGAATGAATGATAAAAATAACACAGCTTTGACCTGGACATGGTCTTTTCTTGTCATTCTGAGAAACTGACTGAAATTACTTCTTTCCCACCCACTTCACAATCTGAAAGAACTAGTTAGGATGCTGCATTTTAGAGAACGGTCTATAATGTCAGTTTATCTATGAAACCCATAGACAAAGAGGAATGAAAACTTAGATCCTAATCAGGTATTTCTGACAACTCAGAAAAGTGACTTGGAACACGGCTGCTTATCATTCTGGCCCTCAGTTTCATTATCTGCAACATCAAAGAGCTGGGTTTACAGTGATTCTAATCTTTCCTGGTCATGAGGCACTGTGACATTTAGATAAAATCCTCAAGATTTATTTTGCAAACAAACAGATACACGCTTACCACTGGGTATTATGTGACTACGGTAGGCAGACCACATCTCTGTCCCTGCTACCAACCATCAACCCCTCCCCAAATCCCTATTCAAGAGGATTGTTAAGGTCCCACCTAGTCCTCATTCTCTGTCATCAGGGTATGCCCCCTTAATAAACTTCCTCCCACAATTAAAGGAGTGGAGAAAGGCCACCTAAATAAAAAGTTAGAGCTTGGCTCCGACATGGTCAAGTACATTCCAAAGAGCTAAGATATCTATTTTAGGTGATACCTTAATTTCAATTTTTAAAAATTCACTATTTCAGATGTAGCGCTCCAAAACAAAGAATGAGACTGTGCCCTGTGGTCATCTCTTCCAGACCCATACTTGGAAGACTGTATAGTGTTGGCTTGGGTCCCACCTGTAGCCCTTGGAAACCAACTCATAAGAGGAAGTACCCCCATTCTAACACAGTAATAATTCCACAAGGTTGGGGTAACTCTCTCAGGAAGATTAAATTTGTAACCTGACCTGATCCAGTGAGGTTCTCTCTCAATAATTTGAATTACTGACTTAAGATAGTGAAAAAGTATAAACAAAGATCACCCAGACTGCAGATTTTTATTGACATAATAACTGTTTCATCATAACTATTTTCTTCCTTTCCTCTGCCCGAATGCAAAGCGGCAATAAAGCCTATTACCTCCCAGATAACCCTCAAATATGGCCCCTAGAGAAATGAAGGTTTGGTCAACAGGTCTCTATTACATAAAGCTATTGCTACTATTCCAATAATTTAAGATCTATTGTTATTTTTCATATATTAAATAGACTCTTTAATTACTTTTTAAATATAAAAAACTAAAGTAAACAACTTTTCCCCAACAGTTTCTTAACTACCTAATTACAATAGGTACTATAAATGAAAGAGCATAGTATTTTTTTCTTCAAAGGCTTATAAATGTGCCCTTACATAAAGAACTCTAAAACAAGACACAGTAACTCACATGCAAATGATGATTATTACAACTCTTGGTCAAAATTCATTTTCTACTCTGAAAGCTATTTGGGTCACTTGAATATGATAAAAATCAAACCATGTTCTTCTTTCCTTCCCAATAAATCCCTTAGAAACATCAGCAACAATTTAGTAATATAAATGGATTTTCCATTTGCATTTTTACTTAATGATGACTTAAACAGAAGGAATACAGCTAAGCTTTTTGGAGGTAGACTGAACCCAGAGGAATATGCTGTTTTTAAAAAAGGAAAAACCCATTTTGACTAGGAAAACATATCAAAAAGGAAAGTCTAATATAAAAAAAAAGAAGCTAAAGAAATTTAAAAATACAGCCCGATGCCTGGTCTGATGATAATGGGATGTGAAAGCCTGTTCTCTGCATAATGATAATTAAACACTATTTCTCACTAACACTCATAAAAAAAAATTTTTTAGACTCTCACTCCTTGTAACTCCTTTTGCTACCTTTAACTTTAAACATGACTATAACTAATGTTGAAATCAAATATTTTTTAAATAGAAGATGTGATTATCGCAATAGACCATCTCACATACAAAGGACTACATCAATTGCTTCAACACATAGAATTTCAATAAGGAAGTTCTCCACAGACTTCCTGAAGTCAGCACTCCTGTAAGTCCAAATAGTCCCTTCTTCTAAGAAAATGTGCTTCCCCTGGCACTTTATGGGAAGCAAACAAAAATATATCATGTAAAATTTTTTCAAATATATCCTCAAGTACTTTTCATGCTTATGTCAGATATTATCCCTACCAAAAACCATTTCTCTTCTACAATACAAATCTGAGCAAAAGCCCATATTAACTATATGTTTATATATATTTATACATTTTTATGCATTGGTATGTAAACACCCATCCCAGGAAGAGAGATATTAAATGGCACAAGTTTCAAAATTCAAATTTTAAATTATGATTTATGTTCAAGAGCTAAGGACTCAATTTTAGAGTAAGGACATGATGCCTCTTTCCAGTTTTTTAGCTACATAAGCACTATGTAACTAGTACATACAGCAATAAAGAAATGACAGTAAGTGACATTCCAAAGTATTATTAATGTCTAACTAGACATTGTAAGAGACAATGGCAGAACAATTCAGAACCAGTATTTGACAAAGTGGTCAGCCACTGATTAATTTTGAATATTCTCAGAATTGAATAATCTTTGTGTGTATAATTGTGGGTAATATCTAGTAATTTTGGTGGGCATAAGGATAGATTAATTTTAAAAAGCAATAGAGAATTTTAAACCTAGACATAAGTTTAAAGGATAGTAATCTGGCTTCTATTATCAGTTGTGGTCATTCCTGATATCTCTGTCTCTGCCCAGTTTCCCAGACATCATTTCTTTATATCCATTAATATTTCTGGATGATTAAAGTTTCTGGATTTATCTCTAGAACTCTTTAAACATAACCACAGTATCACATCTAAAAAACTGAATGGTAATTTCTTAATATCAATGATCTGATCACTGTTAACTTCCCCAGTTTTCTCAAAATGTTTTTAGTTTAGTTTGAATTGAGATGTTAACATTCATACACTGCAACTGATGGACATATTTTGTTACTGATCCCATGTTCTCATTCATAGCAATTTATTTGTTAAAAAAAAAACTGACTTGTCCTGCACACACTTCCCTATGGTTCACGTTTTGCTGACTGCATCTGCATGGTGTCATTTAACACGTACCTCTTTCCCAGTATGTCTTGTAAACAGGCAGTTAGTGCCAAAGACTTGAACAGAATCAAGTTTCTTTTTCATTAGAGGTAAGAGGGGGTCAGAATACATCTTAAATGTTGTCCACTTCCATTAAGAGGCACATTATTTTTAGTTTGTCTGTGTGTTATTAGTAGTAATTAATGATCAATGCCTCACTGTATTAGAATTGGCAAAGTGTAAATATTATATATCTATCAATTCATCACTTATTAGCTAAAATACTTCTACCAGGAGAAAGTTCTCATCAATAATCTGGTTATCCTGAGGGATAAATGGAAATTGGAAAGGCAGGATTGTTTTTCTCTTTCAATTTTTAAAGATAAACAATTTATAAGAATATGTATTCTGTAGCAAGAATATTTAATGTGAGACCTCCCTTTAAGTGAACAACATGGTATTATTAACTATAAATACAATGATTTTTTTTAAAAATTTAAGCAGCTCAAGCTGTATTACTTTGGGTAGAATTTTATTTTTATTTTAAAGATTTATTTATTTATGCATACAAGCTGGGGTACAGGCCAGAGGTGCAGGGCGGTGAGAGGGTTCACCAGAGATAGAGCGGGGAGCAGAACAGGCAGACTGACCTAAACACACTGCCGAGGGGAGCAGCGGGCGAGGCGGAGAGGTCTGCCGCACCATATGGGAATCTCCCCAGCCGGCGTCGAACTTGTGTCGCCACTGCCGACAGCTCCACAGCACAGCGCTTAACCACTGCACCACCAGGGAGGCCCAATACAATGATTTTAAATGAATCAAAATTTATTTTCACTTGTTATAATGTGTTCATTTTTCTAATTGAGGTAATGCTGGCTTGTATTATAGTTGATATTTTAGAAGCATATGATTCCCCCCTTAGGTAGCCACCAAATTTTAATTGTTTTATACTATGTAAACCATTCACTTAGTTCCAAAGCCACACAACAAGGTGTGTGTCTTCTGCCTTGCCATGCTGACCACTCTCTCTGTGAAATACTTTTTCTCCCTTGGTTTCTATGACCTGATACCCTCCAGGTTTTCCTCACATCTGTTGATTTTCATTCTTACTCTAAACGTTCCCTTCTCCCCAACCTCTACCACTGAAGCTCCTCAGGGTTCAAACCAGTAACTCTTCTCTGTATACCTTTCCCTAAATTATCTATTCCTGTGCCATTAAGTATCATCTATATGCTAATGACTGCAAATTAGTATCAGCAGCCCAAAGCTCTCCTCTGGGCTCCAGGCTCAATTACCCAATTATCTACTAAACTTTGGTACTTGATTTTATAAGTGTCCCAGTGTTAACATATATAAAAAACCCCAAGCCACTACTGTTCCCCTAAAAATGTTCCTCCTCATGTCACCCAAATACTCAAAACAAAAAGCCCAATCATTCTTGATTTTACCTCTGCCTCATTCACACTCTCTCCTATCTGTTGTCAATACATCCTGTTTTTTCTGCTTGCAGGCCCTCCTTCTCCATCTCCTGTGCCACCCCCCACCTCTCCTCAGGCACCTTCAATGGCCTCACATGCCTCCAAGCCTTCTGTCTCCCTCCACACAAACTAGTCACCGAGCATCCAGAATTATCATTACAAAAACCAATCTGAACATACCATCCTAAAGCATAAGATGTATCAATGACTTTCTTTTGTACATTAAATGAATCTAACATCCCTTCCAAGGCCTACAAGGTCCTGCATGATCTTCCCTGCTTTCCTTGCAAACTCTTTCCTCAAGTCCACCCTTCCTTGCCTCCCTTCCCCATGCTGGACCACAGTGACCTTCTCTCTGTCCTCAAAATATGTCAAACTCTTCCTCCATCTCATAAATTCAGCATGTGTGGTCCCCTTGGCCTAGAAGCTCTTCACTTTTCTCTTCTCCGGCTCTTTGCACGGCTGGCTCCTCCTCATCCTTTTAGACCTCTGCTCAAATGTCAGCTTCAAGAAGCCCTCCCTGGCAACCCCAACTATCCCATTAGTTCTACCTTCCTCACTTCAACTCTTATCTCTATATACTTCCCAGCATACTAATCTCCAAGGAGAGAGGGCCTCTGCCCTGCCTCCAGCGTGGGCTGGCACCATGCACTACATACAGCGTAAAACTCAATGAGTAGCATCAGCAGAACTCATGCCAGTTTGAGCACTTGTCTATTTCTGGCTCCCTTGAAATTTTTGAGTCCTTCTAGTTCTCCACACAAGAACTAGAGAACACCCAAGTTCAACTCTTGGCAGAAGTATATTTTAAACTGGAGCTATGATGATTATTCTATTCAGAAAAAATGTCTTTTGGTAGAGGAACCACAAACAATCCAAAAGTAGAATTCAGTGGGCCATGAACTGGCTGAGAAAACTTCATGTTTTTTCATCAACATCTTTAATTAGCATTTTCACTCAGTATGAAGGTGGCCTTTGTAAAAACCACAGTATTAGCAGCTACACCCGTGATACTGTCACCAATAGAAATCTTCAGATACTTTTATATCTCATAATTAAGATATTATGAAACATTTATCCTCACTACTACTCTAAAATTGCAATTACTAAGTCCATTGCTACATCTTGTCAGTCAAGACTTTAATAAAGACGCAAATCTTCTTCTGTATCACACATTCTTAATATGTTTAATAACTGCATTTCAATATAATCAGTTCCTTGGAAATTCTTGTGTTTTATGCATTTAAATTCTGCACTGGTCCACACATTAATGATATAATGAAGGGGTGAGAGAAGGAAGAGATACATTCTGGTGGGGAGAAGCCATCCACCTTGACAGACTCACAATTGCCAGCACATGGTGACAAAGAAAAGGAGACCAACTTTTTGTGAGTTTTAGAATTGTTTGTAAATTTCCTTAGGCCTCACATTTTCATTTTGCTGCACCCAGAGTGGACTGCTCCTACTACCACCCCCTTCTCTGGCACACAACTGCTGAAACACCACAGCCCTCCCCGGAGTGCAAGAAGGGATTCATCACTCAGGTTAAAGAATTCCTGAGTTTCCACACAGTGTAAGAAAGACTTAAAAATTCATAGAAGTGATTGGGTAGCTAATTTTAAAACCTTTGATACAGAAAATTTTAAATGCAATAAAACAAACAAGATAAATCAACAGATATGGAAGAAAGTTTTAAAATAAAAACAGAACTTTCAGGCTACAATAAATAATAGGCAGTACCCACTCTCCCTTAATATACCATTAAAATTGACAGGAAAGGATGAGTACTATAAAAGTATATGAAACTCTTACACATTAGTAAGCAAAAGACTGATTGCCCAACAGAAAAATGTCAAAGTACACAAATTAGAAAGAGAAAAAAACAGGGGCCTCCCCGGTGGCGCAGCAGTTGAGCACCGCACTGTGGAGCTGTTGGCAGCGGCGACGCGAGTTCGACGCCCGGCCGGGGAGAATCCCACATGGCGTGGCAGACCTCTCCTGCCTCGCCCACTGCTCCCCTCAGCAGTGTACTTCTGATCTGCCTGTTTTGCTCCCCACTCTGTCTCTGGTGAACCCTCTCGCTGTCCCACGCCTCTGGCCTGTACCCCAGCTTGTATGTATAAATAAAATTAAAAAATCTTAAAAAAAAAAAAAAAGAGAAAAAAACAACTGCCCACGAACATGACAATTTTCAACTTCAAGAGCAATCAAAGAAATGCAAATTGAAACTGTGGGAAATAATTTCATCAGATTAACAAATTTTAAGAAAAGATAACATGACATGATCTAAGCCAAAGTATGAGAAAAATACATTTTTGAAGGACAATACAGCATGTCTGTATAGATAGATAGATAGACAGATAGATAGATATCCAGCATTTTAAAAACAAATCAGTTCTTTGTCCCAGAAAGCCAACTTTTAGAAATTTATCCTGAGAGGACAATCAGGTAAGCATGCAAAGATTAATGTAAAAGTGTGTGATAGAACATGGTTTACGCTCTAATTTTAAAAAAAGAATAGAAATAATCCACACATCCACTAGGGAAAATCAATCATAATACATCCAAATGAAATCATTTTTTAAAAGGCTGATTTTTCTGACATAGAAAAATGCATAAGAGATAATTAATACACAGAAAAGCTAAATAACTAACTTACAGAAGATAAGTTAGTAATTTTATGAGTCTTTAATGAGTCACATCTTGGTTTCTTTAAATCAAAAATCTAGAAAACTACATTTCCACAGTAGTGTCACCTTTAGTCCATATGCAAATAATTTTTATTTTTATTTTTTAACTTTCAGACATCTTTAACAATAATGACATATTACTTCTGTAACTTAAAAGTATTTACCTATAAAAATGTCAGTTCTAAGCTTAAAAATATTCTAGGACATAAAATAAGATGGAAACTAAGCATCCTTCAAAGCAAGATGATTTCTAAAGACAATCTCGGCATCTCCCCCTGATATACCTCCAGCTCATCTCCAAGTCAAGATGGCACTCCCTTCTCTTTAGCATATATCCTGGCCATATGTACCACACTAAATATCAAAATGGGATGCTATTAGAAATTACAATCTCATGTCATTACCACCAGATACTTATCACGACCAAGGCAAAAGTAAACCAAGATTACTGATGATGAATTGAATGCTATGGTATCCACCTTTTCTTCTTTATTTATTCTTCATCTAGTTAAGTTCAGGACAACAGAGAAGCAGTAGGGCTTCCGATTTTATTATCCCAACCACCATTTGTATTTTACACACCACTCCAGTCCTTCAGAGGCTCCCCAGTTCCCATGGAATTCTATTAGCCTATATTGTGGAGTACTTGAGTAAACACGCCCGTCTTAAAATCATCCCTGGACAATTCCTTGTCTGTCTTTAGTATCAGAAATCTGTAGCACTACTTACAACAACAGTTTTCAACTTCGGATGGGATTTGGTCACAGTTACTTGAGACTCAGATGAAAGCCGTGACTCTTCTCTCCAGACACACACACTACACTGCACACAATTTCAGGGAGTTCCAAGACATCTCCCCTGTCGCCTGGTTAAGAATCCCAATCTATGAACCAAGTATCCCTCTACAAATACCCTTTCACATGAGCTGCTCGTTTAATTTTCAGTTTCATGTGACCCTAAAACAAATACAGAATTCCTTTTGGTATCCATTTTGCAATAGTCACAAACCAGTTTCCAGTTCTCATTCCTGTATTAAGTTTCACCCCAAACTTTTATCTTTTGGCTGAAGTTCACATTTTCTGGCAAACTGATTCTTTGGGAACAAAAGCAGCAAGGAGACTATAAACAAAATATTATGCTAATTCTAAAACCTGTTGTGACAGTCATTAGTGTGATTGGCCATACGCTTCTAGTTCTTTCCTTTTCCAGGCACAAAGAGCATCATGTTTCCTGACTGAAGGCTCTGTAACAAGTTCTAGCAAGTGAGTTATGAGCAGAAGCAACACGTGTACTTACAAGCAAGCTCCCTTAACTGCTGATGGAAACCCCCAAAGTTCTTATCCTCTGGCACTGTTACCAGCAAGATTAGAAATGGACTAACACTCGGGGAATCTGGGTCCCAGGGGACCACGAACCATGACAGCTCTGTGCACCTGCAGTGGACCCAATGCTGTTTGAAGCCTGGATAATTTGGGGATACTTGAATCCACAGCATAATCGAGCCTAATGGACTGAAGTATAAAAATAAGAGGCTAAAGAATCTCTCTCTCGTGAACCCAGGCCCTAAGCTTTTCAAAGAAACACTAGATGTCAGGGATTGCAATCTGGAAGTAGACTCGGCTTCTCAGCACATCTTATTTGGAGCACTGAAAGGGCACTACCCCAGGGAGCACTCGCCTTGGAACAGGTTCACCGTGGGCTTCACTGGGTTGACTGAGGTGAGTGGGTAGAGCCTACTTTCATCACTCCAACCTATCCCTTAACCCTGAACACAGGGTTAAGCAGCTGTAACCAAGGGCTAAACGACCTCCACAGAGCACTGCTGAGCAGACCGCAACGAGTGTCTCTTACGATTACTTGTTTCCCAGGTTCTGTCCCAAAGAGCATTTAAGCCAGTTCACAAAATGTGTGCTGCATTTTTTTCTACAAGGGAAGAAATTAGAGTCAAGGTATAAAAGAATTTTTTTTATTTTTTACAAAGAGGGCCAAGACTGAAGAAAAAAATACCAAAGACTTGAGGTTTTATGCACTAGATTGATAGGCCACATATTGGGCTCTTTAGTATGTTCACAGCAGAGAATGAAACAGGATCAGTTACATGAAAAACCATGTTCCCAAGAACAAACAAACCAGTTACTCTAGGACAGCACCATTCCTCTCAGTGCAGAGACCAGGGATAATTTCTCCCCTATGTCCTCATAATGAGGCAATTGTGTAACAAGACCCTCACCATAAATACAGGTTTCTAGGGGGTATTTCTCAGGATTGTGCCTCGGCCTGTGCTGATGATCTCTCCCAAGCACCATTCAAAAGAACCGATTGCAAGAGGCTCAAGCCAAGGTTTCAGAAACTCAGCCTTCTGGTGAGTTGAAATGATCCAGCAACAAATTTTACAGTATCTAAAATAATTATATATGCACATATTAAAAAAATAAATCAAGGGCGGACACACCAGTTGGGGGAAAAAAGCCAACCAACCTAGCCTCTGATAAACACTGTAAGTGCTTGAATTCTATGAACTATAATTAGAAATTTTAATTACTAAAATTCTAATATTCTCATCATCAGAACCCAATAAGATGCCAGAGGGATCTTTGGAAGCATCTGAGAATGATAAGCAACTGGGTATATAATAAACTGGACAAAATGTTGTGCAAATAAGGCATGATAATAATAAGGTATTTTAATAATTAAAAAAAAAAAACTTTGGATTGACGCATATTCTTCAGGTAATGCTCCATAACTATCATGTTCTCATCTAGCATTAGATAGTTGGTCATGAATTCCTAGTTTCACTCCCCATAAAATACCTGGTAAAAACAGGCATTTGAAATATAAAAGTACAGAACCAAAGCTTTGATGTGTGAACCAAGCTGGAAGTGGTAGCATAAGGAACCTTTTTCTGAACAGAAGGCATCCTTGCCTTTGTAGTAGTCAGCTGAGGAAACAGCTACAGGCATGCCCGGTCTTCACTGAGAGAAATAACTTGGGAATCTACACTAGGACAAATGGGCAACCAAGGCCCCAGAATCAGGCTTCACAAAGGAAGTAATTTCACTCCAAAGGGTAGCGATAAGTGTATGTACATATAAGCCACAGGATGAACAGAGGACATCTGCCCAATGGATCCTTCTATAGTGATAAGGAGTCATTTTTTAATTAAGTATCACAAGGTGATAGAATGCAAGATGTGTTTCTTCCAGTAAAAACAGAATTCAAAGAAAATTCTGCTGCTTTGCCAAACCCCCAGGAATTAGTATTCATCATCAGTAACTCAAGATAGCTAATAGACCAGAAGGAAAATTAATATAAGCCATTGGTTAATGAACAGAAAGAAAAAACTCAAACTCATTTGTACTAAAAAAAATTTTTTTAATGCACTTCATTTTATACTTACCAATGATCCTGCACTGCTAAGACACTCTTCCACAACTCAAGGCCAGAATAATTTTTAGCTTCAAAAATATTTTATATTGAGTGTCACACCAAGCACCTATCCCAGCCATAATATACACATCCCCCAGTTCAACAAGTTAAGCAATATAACTTATTAATGAACTATCTAGACAAAATGCTTGGAGGAGAAATCGCTAGGTAACACACAATGTGCATAGGTGTGCTAGGCAGAGAGATGCCAGAGAGATAGAAATTGATAGCTAACAATTTTCATCTACCAAAGAAACACCACGTGAGAAGGTATTCCCAGCTCCACTGTAACTGCAGATTTGAACCCAGGTCTGGTTGCTCCAAAACCCCTGGTCAACCACTACATTGTACTGCCAACATTATTTCCATCATTTGTACAATAACATTAATGGCATCATCAGGATGGGTATTTTAAAAATACTCCCAAGATCTCTACCATGCCAGTAGAGCCACTATACAGAAGACTTAATGGAAAACATTAAGGAAATAATTCTACATATCTTCCAACAGCTTTCTGCTGATGAGAATCAACAGTAGAAGAACTATAAATAGCAGCACAGTTGTGCCTCAAACCTGCCTGCTCCTTAATATGAACCTAAGAAGGGCCTCCCCGGTGGCGCAGCGGTTAAGCGCTGCGCTGTGGAGCTGTCGGCGGCAGCGACGCGAGTTCGACGCCCGGCCAGGGAGAATCCCACATGGCGTGGCAGACCTCTCCTGCCTTGCCCGCTGCTCCCCTCAGCAGTGTATTTCTGATCTGCCTGTTCTGCTACCCGCTCCGTCTCTGGTGAACCCTCTCGCCGCCCCACACCTCTGGTCTGTACCCCAGCTTGTATGTATAAATAAAAAATAAATCTTTAAAAAAAAAATATGAACCTAAGAAGCCACATTTACAACTGAAAAATAAGGCAATGATCCTACTTCCACTAGTAAAGTAAAAATACCAATCAGGAAGGAACAGAACAGTAAATCTTCCCAGGGTGGAAGAAGTCAGTGAACTGCTATCACTGTTGACTCTGTCTACATGGGCTCTGTATGAGAAATGAAGGATAAAAATTGAAAATCAAACTGCAAGGTACATATCCAATCAGACAGAGCATGACACTCTTGTAGAAGGAGAAACTATCATGGAAATCACATCCATCCCCAGCGTCTGTTTCTGAACACTGAGAGTTGGGGAGGAGAGCTGTGGGAAATGTTTAAAGATGTTCTCCAATGTGTACCTGTTCAAAATGATTTGTCCACTGGGAGATTCAAAGCCACCATATCACTCCCAGGGCCAGGTTTTAGAGGACAGCCCCTCGGCTGGACTCCTTCCTACCTCTTTCCTGATTTGTGACATGCCAGAGGTCAATATTCAATTCCTCATACAAAGCAAGCAGAAACTGTTCACCCTCTGGATAGAAAGGATAATTATTGCCTTGGGGAAAGGGATCCATGGCTCTCCTAGGACAAATCTACAATCTTATAAGATGAATGTCAAACTATTAAAAAAAAATAGAAGCCTATAAAGAAAATGTAATTATTGATTAGCAAAGAAAAAACCCAAACTTTATATATATTAAAATATGCACACACACATACACACACAAACACACACACTGAAAAATTATACTTCATTTTATAATTCAAATTATAAAAAAAAAATTTCAATTACTCATTGTTAGTAAGTTACAGTAAAATAGTTATGGTCAAACTTAGATTTATATATCCCCTTTGGAAAATCAGTTTGGAAATAGCCATCAGCGTCATGAAAATGCCAAGGGCATCACAATGAAAGATAAATACATCAATATAATTCTAAAATCAGATATAAAGCTCCCCAGGGACGGGGCTTACTTCAGGCATAGGCTTTGGAGATTACAGAGGAACCTATATACTACCTATCCTTCAGGCAACCTTACCACACGTCATTTTCCTACTTTCATCAGGATTCATTTGGTTACAAGAATTCAAACTTATAGGCGCCTTCTTACAAGGAATTTAATAAAAGCAAATTGCACTATCTCCCTAAGTCCAAATGCAATAAAAACAACCTGTCATTGAGTAAAATTCAAAGCAAAAATTGTACACCATCAAGGATCAAGTCATCAGCTCTAAAGTTGTCTGGTATACTCTAGAGTCATTTGTCTCTACATTTATCCCACTTCTGCTTCACTCTCCTCTACCACTAAGTCTGGCTTCTCTGTTCATTACCAAGGGACCCTTCTGTGGCTACTCCCAAAAAGTGGCCTTAATCCCCATGCTCTCATGACCTTCCAATTCAGCTCCCCAGTCACTCTCCACATCTCAATTCCAAATAACCCAAGGAGCCACTCTAATTGCTCCTTCTGGTGGCTGTTGCACAGTCTGGTCCAATTAACTGCAAGACAAGATCACAAGGCAAAGAAACCTGCTTCTGGCAGACCATGGGAAGGAACAGCAATCCAGAGGGTCTGGCCCAGGAGGCAATGACAGGCATCTCAGTTACAGTCTCTGAGTTTCTGAGAAAGACCGAACAGCTGGGAGTTGAGGGTAACTCATCTAGGAGATTTTCCCCACAATCCACATTTGTCTCCTACAGTTGATATAATAAAGGATTATAAAATAATGCCTTTAACAACAGAAATGTGTATCACAATACTGGAGTCTCAAAGTCTGAGGTGAAGATGTCAACAGCGCCATGCTCCATATAAAGGCTCTAGGGGAGGATCTGTCCCACAGGTCTGTCCTCTCATCTGATCTTTCCTTGGCAATATTAATCCCAATCTTCACATGGTGTTTTCACCATACACATGTCTGTGTCCAAATTTCCCCTTTTTATAAGGACACTCATCACATTGGATTGGGGGACCACCTCAGTATGACCTCAGCTAGTTACATCAGCAATTAAACATTCTAGCAAATGACACATACCAGAACAGGTCACATTCTGAGGTACTGAGGGTTAAGATTTCAATATGTGAATTTCAGGCATAATTCAACTCAACATCTAGGATTCTACTTATGGGATTTTGGGAGAACAAACCACAAAGTGGAAAATTTTTATGCGTGGAAAGCTCCAGTACATTGTTGTTTACAATGAAACTCAGGAAGAAGTAACTGATAGAAACCCTCCTCAAGCATCTGTTGAGGCAGTAGAGCAGAGCTCACGAAAGCCCAGGTCACAAGTCACACTTCAAGATTCAGTTCAATTCCCAACTCTGTCAATTATTAATGGAGTGACTCTGGGAGAGTTACTACAAGTCTCTGGTCCAGTTTCCTCATCTGTGTAGTGGGGATGGCCATTCTACCTACTTCTCAGGTTGTTTCAAGCATTAAGTACATTAAAATCTCATCACAACACTACCAGAAAGGTCCAAAATATTACACCATGTAAAATACAAAATCTTGTTCTTGTAAGTTATATCTAGGGCAAACTTTTGCCATTAGCCTGGCTCTATCATACTCAACAACAATCAAGAACTTTATGTCTGAAGTCATCAGTTTAGTGCATGTTTGGTGGGGGAAGGCATTGCACACACGAAAGGCACTCAGAACACTGCCTAGCACACAAAGGCATTTAAAAAATCTTCACATCCACTCTGATAACACACAGCACACTGTGATACTTGGTCCTATGTGTTGTTCTCCTGTGTTATGTGTATCTCATCTCCATAGCAAGATCCCACATTGAAATATAGAACTCAGACATAAACAACATACATAAAACAAGAAAATTCAAAATTCCAGAATATCATTCATTTAAGGCCCTACTTTACTGCTTCTTTAATGTAGTAACTCCTTATCCCCCATTTTAGATGTTACCAGACAGCTCACCACAAGTAAACAAAAAAAAAAAAAGCCTGTAAGTCCATTCACTATAATTCATAAATGTCATTCTTCAAACATGCCCTTAAGTCCTTTCTCACTTGATCCACGATCCTAACTAATTTGGTAACTTTATTTGATTCCATGGCAGATTAGAAGCAACAAAATAGAAAGTGAAAATGGGAGCTACCATAAAAAGAGAAGTCTATAAAAGAAAGGCAGACTCCAAAGCACAACACTCTAAAGGCACTTAGTGAAAGGACAAAGGGCCCTTTGCACCTTCCCAGTTGCTGCTCCTCACAGCACCTTGATGGCCAGCGTGGACACCATGTTTGCAATGCTTGCTCCAACTCAGGATGAAAAACTTGACTTACCTTTAGAAGTCTGTAGACCAACTACTTTGGAACTACTTTTTTCTTAAGTTCTCTTTTTTTTTTTTTCTTTTTAAGCTCTCTACTGGGATACCCCAATCACGTAAGAAAACAGGTACAAGAACAATCTTAAACAGTTCAAGGAGTCCAAAGTTTACACAAACTGTGATAAAATCTAGTTAGTGAGGTTTGCCAGGTAGAGACTTAGAGAACCTTTAGAGAAAACAACCCGGGAGTCAATAGATAAACAGTTTGAATTTCAATATTCTTCTAAATTGCTTACAAATTCATTTTATCATCTATATTAAACTCTCCTTATGACCTTGTTTCTGCTGCTTATGTTATAACAAAGCCTCTTTTTTCAAGGTAGAAGAAGCATAAAACTCAATTCTAGACATTATCCAAACCAACTCCCCAAATAACAAAATCCAAATTACTACTAATACCCACAGTATTTGTCAAGTTGTTATACTTTCCCTAAGTACATACACGAAAGCGTGATGCAGATAAGCCTGAGAAATTTAGAAAACAAAAATTATTATTATGGAAGCTCCGCCAACTCCCTATAATCACTTAGAGTTTGATGTTGCTTTATTCTAATGGCTAGAATTTGTTACATCCTTAAGTAGCTGTCCTCAGCTCTGGCTGCACCTTACATTAACTTGAGCAATACCTGGACTCCATCCCAGAGAGGAAGTCTTAGTGGGTCTGGGATGGAGCCAGGGATTGCCTGCCCCAAGGTCACTGACAACCAGGGATGGAACCACTGCTAACAGATAGAACACCGCCAAGCATCTCACTAGGCAGTATGGATCCAAGTTAACAGAAGACCCCCTGAAATGGTCTTCTCTCATCAATAAAGAAAAGATCAATGGTGTTCTCTCATCAATAAAGAAAAGATCTAGTGGTGTTCAACCCTCCACTGCATTCTGAAAAAGTACACCATTCCATTCTTATTACTTGGAAGTCAATAACAAATTAACTATTTCAAAGTTTCAAAATCCACATTCCCATTCCAATGTATTAACAACTCACAGTCATTAATTAGTATTAGCTTGCTAGTTAGTTGTTTTAATTTAAGTTCACACATTCTCCGTCATTCTTGCACAAGTCCCTGCAATAAGAGGGCAGTAAGAAGACAATTCTAAGGTCTAACACCTTAGAGTAATTTACTAAATATTGACTTATGCCAAAGGAAGTGAACAAGAGACAGGCAGACAGTTACTGTATATGGTGTAAAACACACTGAAACTTTATTTGAAATTCTTTCAGAGGTAAGTGGAGATATGTATAGGCCCAAGTGGAAAGAAATGATTCATAATGTTAAATGTGAAATGCTAAAACTTGAAGGAAGTAAGACAGCTGAGGTTGGAAAGAAAAAGGCCTTACAAAAGGCAATGTCAATCCACGGGGCAGCTCTGCCACGCTCACCACAGAGCTAACCACACAGGCATGAGATGCAGGGCCCCCTTGGAAATGTGTTTCATCCAAACTTCCCCTTTCCGGTTTTCAGTGAAGACATCAGTGTCCAAACCTGAATTTATAGTGGACCTTCTTAAGGAATCTTGGGAGTATACAGAGCACATTCTAGATGCCAAGTGTGCTTTTCTTTATCTAAAGTGATTCCAGAAAGAAAGAAGCACAGCATCCTTTGCTTCCCCTCCCAGTGTTGGCAAACAGTCCACGGGGATTCTTAATACCCTGAAGAGGTCTTCAGCTTGCACTGCACTCACTCAACTGTCAAAACACATGGCGGTGACTTGAACTGATATCATTGATTATGAGCAGCACAGGTTTTCTCCAGAAAATAATGGCATAGCTTGGGTTGCTAATGCAATCAAGCTTTGAACATTATCCTTCAATGTAAGATGCAATTCTAGGTAATTCTGGAATATCTAATAGAGGGACATTGTTAAGGATACTGCACATTCATTATTCAGCATTTCCTATGGTGATGGAAAATTTTCAATACCAGAAAAAAATCTACTTTACCTGAGTGACTGGTGTGATTTGCCTTCAGAACACTGAATCAAATAACAAACATGTTTCCTTCTTAGCGTAGGTTGTATGATGCTATGAAATTCAAAATCTAACTTTGTCTCCCTTCCAGCAACTATATAGGCCCTGCTTTCACATATTCTTTTTTTTTAAAGATTCATTTATTTATGCATGCAAGCTGGGGTACAGGCCAGAGGTGTGAGGAGACAAGAGGGTTCACTTGAGACAGAGTGGGGAGCAGAACAGGCAGATCAATGGAAATACACTGCTGAGGGCAGCAGTGGGAGAGACAGGAGAGTCTGCTGCACCATGTGGTTTAGCTCCCTGGCAGGGGATTGAACTCATGCTGCAGTGGCTGCCGATAGCTCCATAGTAGTGAGACCCAACCCCCTGCACCACCAGAGAGGCCTGCTTTCACATATTCTTGTGTATTAACCTCATCATGATTTTTTCCCCTTTCTACAGTTTTTCTTTTGCTCTGATTTCCTGATCTATTTTTTCTCTAAGGCAAGTAAAATTTCCCCTACTATCTATGCAAAGAAATTCGATCCTTACCATGTATAAATTAATTGTACATAATCAACATATGATTTTGGCTAAATAGATGGGCAACAATTTCCCCTACATGCTTGATTTACTGAAAACGACACTTCTTGTTTCATAGTTTTGATATATTTTTTGTTTGTTTTGCTTGTTTAAAAGAGTACACATGACATGTGCCCAACAGGGGTTGAGTGGTATTTGATAAATTTGTTCAAATTTCCTGAGAATCTGAAAAAGCATGGTGTGAAGTCATTTAAACTGCATTGACAACAAACAAGACCCTAAAGTCACACAGCTTAATAAGGAAAAGATCAATGAAAACTTTGTAAAAGTATCGCACCTTCCTATTTCAGCTTTTTTTTAAATGAATAAACTGTGTCTTAACTTAGAAAAATTTTTCATTTAATAATGAGAAAAATGATCATAAATGGTTGGAAGGAAAATAGCAAATATTAATACAGGCACAGCTGAGAGTTTATGATTTATAGATACTGATAGGAAAATTCTCCCATGCACACGCCCAAGTATCCACACTGCTCTAGCCCCAGTCATCGACTTCCTGCCCAAAAGTCTCACTTCTCAGTCTTGCTTACTTGACCTTCAGCAGCACTGGGATGGTTGAACACAGTCTCCGCCTCAAAAGACCCTTTTATGTTCGCTTCCAGGACACCATTGGATTTCCTCTTAACTCTCTTTGAGCCTTTCATACCAGTTTCCTTTACTATTTGCTCTTTATCAGCCTAACCCATCAGCTCCTGAGTACCCCAGGGTTTGAGTCTCCACTCTCTTTGGGGGGTTTGAGTCCCCCCAGTAATCTCATGGGTTTCACAGTTTGTTCTACTAGAACTGACTCCCCAGATGCATCCCTTCAGTCTAGATGTCTTTTCTCACCCCACATTCAGAGTCATCCATCCAATTACCTTCTTCCCAACTCCACCTAGATGTCTACTAAAAACCTCAAACCCAATCCCTTGAAAGGATTTAGTTAGTACTTTCTATACCAACCAACACAGCATCCTAAGCACTAGTGACATACAATTCCCTAAATAAAAGAAAGGTAGGGCCAGAGCATTGCCCTCTTGGAAGTAAGAAACAGCATGCATAGTCTTCAAATCACTATTGTGCTTTAACAGTTATAAATTTGGCAATGCATTCAGGAAACAATCTGCGAATGTTTCTTTTTTTTTTTTTAGAATTTTTTTTTTATTGTTATTTTTGTCTTTTACATTTTGTATTCCCCTTGGCAGCCCACCACCAATTCACCCGTGATCCATCTCCATGGTCCCCTGTATTCTCCTCTCTTCCATTTTGTGCCCTTATCCTCCCCTCCCCCCCCACCACTGAGTGTCTCAATCTGCAAATGTTTCAGCTGACAATTTACAGAACACATTAAGCAGGCATGACGATCCTAAATTGTTTATTGGGACTAAATTTTACTTTTTATTTACGTGCATAGTAACAGTGGAACAGGGAAGCGGCAGAACATAGCAAGAACCAGCAAGCGTGTGTAGAATCAGTGATTCTTTTATAAGAATTGACCAAGATGTTTTCTATACATCCCCCAGTGTTTAAGGGGTCACCTGGTGCTCCACTGGATATCAGTTTCCTTAAAAATATATGTATTAAAAGAGATTTTGAAAAAGAATTTTTATATGCAATCATCACCTGCTTAAGAGCTCAGGATTCTCAGGGACCTACACTAGCACCTCAGTAACAGATTGAAGGCTGTGAGCAAAACCCAACATCTAAAGGCACAAACTGTAGCTTTAAAAATTGGAGTCACTTAGAGTCACTTGGAGTCACTTAGAGTCATCAGGATGCACACAACTCCAAGAGATGACACAACCATGATTTGCCTTGACTCTCAAGCTATGTGTTTCATTGGGCCAAGAGCTCTGTACCTGAGATGGGCTGTGCTGTCCTCCGATTCTTCCCACTCAAATAGCACCTCATTCTTCCAGTTTACACTGGCCACAAACTTTGGCGATATCTTTGACTCTTCCACTTCTCACATCCCACATCTACTCTGTGACCAAATCATTCCCATCAATTCTCTGGCCAATGCACAGCTAGAATCTGATTACTTCTCACCACCTCCAGCACTATGAGCCACCTCCAATCATCACCTCTCCCTTGATTACCCCAATAACCTCTCAACTGGTTCTCTTGGTTTCCACTCCAACATTTTATAGTCTGTTATCCCTATAGAAGCCTGTGATTCTGTTAAGTTAGTTATGCCATTATTCTAGTCCAGTTGTTGTATGCCAATATTATGTTAATTAAAAATTCATTTTAAAAAAGGTAATTAACATGAGGAAAACAGAAGGAAAAAAGGGAGATTAACAATATGAGTCACAATAAGTTTTTTTTTTCTGCACTTTTTTTTTTTAAAGATTTATTTATTTATACATACAAGCTGGGGTACAGACCAGAGGTGTGGGGCGGCGAGAGGGCTCACCAGAGACAGAGCGGGGAGCAGAACAGGCAGATCAGAAATACACTGCTGAGGGGAGCAGTGGGCGAGGCAGGAGAGGTCTGCTGCACCATGTGGGATTCTCCCCGGCTGGGCATCGAACTCGCATTGCGCACTGTCGACAGCTCCACAGCACAGCGCTCAACCGCTGTGGGAGGCCCCACAATAAGTTTTATAACACAAGTTTTGAATTATAAATAAGGCAATTATTTCAGCTTTAAATAATATTGCATAATACTAAATGTCTTCCAAATCGCCTATAAGAAAGAGTCTTTCACACTGGAGAAAAAAACATACGTGGCTGGAGGCTTCAACTCTCAACAATGGACAGATCAACAAGACAAAAAATAAACAAAGATACAATAGCCCTAAAAAAAATCTAGAACACATGGGCCAAACAGACATGTATAGGACACTACACCCAAAAAATACTGAATACACATTCTTCTCAAATGCATTGAATCATTCTCCCAAATAGATTAGGTACTGGGACACAAGACAAACATCAACAAATACATGAAGATAGAAATTATATGAACCATCTTCTCTGATCACAAAGTCATCAAATTAGGAGGACGTCATCAACATGGCGGTGAAGGGACGCTAGTATCAACTCTCCCAAAAGAAAAGCTGCCTATAAAAAGACATCAGCCAAACCCAGAGAAGATCCAGAAATGCTACATAAATCTAACACCCTCACGGCTGAGTAGAACTTGGAAAGAAGCTAAAAAGACTGATTAAGGAGAAGAAAGAACCACCAGATCCCCTCTCCCCTCCCCTCAACACAAAACCGGACCAGGAGACCAAGATGAGAGGCACCTGAGGAAACCCGGAAAAAAAAAAAAAAGAAAAGGTGAGCAGAGGCGTTTTCCCGGGCACGGCAGAGTGATAAAACTCGAGACTGACACGAGCAGTCCCTCCAGGTAGCAACAGAGCCCTGGAGAGGGCAGAGTGCACTGGGGAAGTTGGTGGGACACGGAATAAAGTCCCGGGCAGACGTGGTGTGGTGTGGCCCCTCCCCCCACCTCCATTACGGAGCCAGTACTCTAGCTCCTGTCTGGAACAGAACTCTGGGGTAGTGGTCTACCCACCCCTTCAGTGACACTATTAATAGCTAACCACTGGAGGAAACGTGGGAGAAAAAAGAAAAATCTCCCAGCTACAGGTGCGGGAAAAACACAGGACATAAGCCGCATGCTAGGAACTTTCTGTCCTGTCCCGTGCAGGAGAGCGAGAGCTCCCGAGGCAGTTCCACTCCGCCGCTCGCAGAGAATTACCGCGGGAGACGGTCAGTTTCATAACCCACAGATAAAGACTGCGGGCTAGGCTGCTGCAACTGCCCTCCAGGCGCCAGAGAAGTGTGGAACAAAAGCCGCGCTTGGTTGGCACTTCCCGCTCTGCCCCACGCAGAAGAGGAAGCCAGGTCAGGGCAACCCCACCGAGGCAAGCCAAAGCCCTCCAGGCATGCACGCCCCGCACTGCCACAGCCCTACCCTCCAGCAGTGCAAAGAGCTGTGCCCCGCCCTCCAGCCGGCCAACAGCAGTGCCCCCGCCTGCCCTCCAGCTGCCTGCACAGTCCTCGGCCCCACCCTCCAGCCCCGCGAGAGCTTGCGCACAGCTGCCCTCCAGCCGGCAAACAGCTGAGCGCCCGCCCGCCCTCCAGCTGCCTGCACCGTCCGCAGCCCCGCCCTCCAGCACTGCACACGCATGTGTGAGTGCAGCCATACCCCCACCCTCTGGTCGTGCGAGCGAAGCCACTGCCGCCCTCTAACAAGTAGAACCAAGAACCATGCCTGCTGGCACCAACAGCACAGGAATGCAACAATCAGAGCAAAGCAGAAGGCCAACAACAGGAAGAAAAAAAATTACAAATGACCCTCAAAACAATACACCACAGACAGAAAATCCTTCTTCAGAACCCAATAATATGGACATAGAAGATTACATCTGCCTAACAGATAAAGAATTCAGAATTTCCATAATAAAAAAAAATAATAGAATTAAATGAGAA
Organism: Scalopus aquaticus; assembly: GCA_004024925.1. Taxonomy (NCBI): domain Eukaryota; kingdom Metazoa; phylum Chordata; class Mammalia; order Eulipotyphla; family Talpidae; genus Scalopus; species Scalopus aquaticus. Next base: position 241 of record PVIJ01012125.1, on the reverse strand, counting down.
GAACAAAGAACTGAGGAATATAAATGAAGAACTGAAAAACGGGAATGAATCCATAAAGAAGAAAATGAAAGAAATGGAGGATTTACAAACATCAGTAGAGAGCCATAAAAGTAGATTAAAACACATGGAGGAAAGAATAAGCACTCTGGAAGATAAAGATACTGAAAGAACCAAGACAGAAAAGGAAAAAGAAAAACAAAGGAAGAAGAATGAGGAAAAGCTTCAGGAACTATCTGATACC
>PVIJ01012124.1:0-51307 GCA_004024925.1 Scalopus aquaticus | reverse complement strand
TATGATCCCCTCTAATTCCATCCATGTTGCTGCAAATTGCATGTGTTTATCTTCTTTGAATGCTGAATAGCATTCCATTGTGTGTATGTACCACATCTTCTTGATCCAATCATCTATTTTTGGACATCTGGGTTGCTTCCATACCTTTGCTATTGTGAACAGTGCCGCAATGAACATACAGGTGCATGTATCCTTTTGGATTAGTGTTTTTGTGTCCTTTGGGTAAATTCCATATTATCTGATTTTTTTCAGCATGCAGTTGTTAATAGTGTGCTTTATAATTCTTTTATTTCTCAAATGATATTCCTGCTTTCATTATTAATTTTAGTAATTGAATTTACTCTTCTTAGACAGTATAGCTAAAATGTATGGTCATTTGTTGATCTTTTTGATGAATTAACTTATGATTTTGTTGATATTCTCAATTGTTTTTCTATTCTTTCATTCATTTGAACTCCATTCTTTATTATTTTCTTTCTGCTTGCTACACATTGCTCTATTTCCTTTAGTTACTTAAGATGATTAAGTTATTGATCTGAGATATTTTTCTCTTAAAATATGCAGCAGTATATAGCTGTAAGTGTTCCATTCAGCTCTGGATTAGTTGCATCCCATAAGTTTTAGTAAGTGATTTTTTTTCTTTTTATTCTGCTAAAATTGTCATTTCTTTGTGAACCCTTCTTTGAATCATTGGTTGTTTGATCTTCATACATTTGAGAATTTCACAAGTTCTCCTCTATTAATTTCTAATTCAATTCCATTTCATCAAGAGTGCATATCGTCTATCCCGGAGAATCTTTTTTTGCACCCTTTGGAAGAATGTATATTTTGTTGTTTTGAGGGGACATTTTCTAGTAATGTTTCTCAGGCCTACTTACATTGTGATGGTGTTTAAATTTTCTCTATCCTTCTTAATTGTTCTAGACATCATTGAAAATGGGGCAATGAAATCCCTAGCTATTACTTTTTAATTTCCTATTTATTACGAGCAATGTTGTTCCTTTTTTCTTTACGTGTTTCATGTATTTCTGTGTTTTATGTGTTCAGTTTCTTCATGTGGTCCATTAAAAGGCATCTATATGTGTATTCATTATTATAGTTGTTGTAAACATGTAACTTTTATATGTTCCCTCTTGATCTCTTTTATCTGATATTGGTATAACAACTCCAGCTTCCTTATGGCTGCTGTATATCATTTTTTTTCTATATATTACATGTTTTCCCACACCTTTACTTCTGACTTTGTTGTATTATTGAATCTCAACTATATCTTTTGTAGACAACATATTATTGATTATTTAATATATTTAATTATTTATTTATATAGATTATTAATCCATTCACATTTAATGTTATTGATATTAGTGGAATTTTATATTCCATTTTACTTTTTGTTTTATGTTTCGTGTCTTTTATTGTTTCTTACGAATGTCTATTGAATTAAGTATTTTCTACTGCAATATTTTAATTTCTTTAATGATTTAAAAATATTTAATATTTAATGACTTTTATATAAAATCTTTTTTTTAGTTATTTTCTTAGTGTTTGTTTTTGGGTTTACAATATTCATATTTACTTATTAGAATCACTTCAGGATTATAATAGCTTGATATAATAATACAGATTATTTTTACTGCTGCACAGCTACAATTCCTTCTTTCGTGCTACTTTAAAAATTATAATATGTCACTGTGTACTATAGCCCACCAAATCATTTTTATAATTACTACTTTAAATAATTTTGTCTTTGAAAGAAACTACGAGAAGAAAATAAAGCAAGTATATATTTACAGTTTATCATATTAAAGTCCTTATCATTTCTAGTTCTCTTTATTTCTGTACATTCAAGTTATCATAACTATAATTTCATTACTATGGTATCACTTTGTTCTTACCCCTTTTGTGCCATTATATCAAGTATGTTCTTTGAATATATTATAGTTATGATAATACTTTTATATGCACATTTTATTTCATTGCTTAAAATCATTTAAGGGAATGAAGATGTGTAAATATATTATTATACTGTCTTTTATAATTACCTACATAATTACTTCTAATACTCTTTGTTTTTTCAAACATGTATTCAGATTACTTTCTGGTATGACTTGCAGCCTGATTAACTTTTTTCAGTATTTATTGTAAGGCAATTCTTTTAGCTCCAAGTTCTCACATTTTTTTTTTAAATCTGGGACTACATTAATTTTGCTGTAGTTTTTGAAATACAGTTTTGTTGGATATGGGATCCATGATTGACACTATTTTTCTTTTAGCATTTTGAATATTTTTTCCTCTGGCTTCCATTGTTTTTGATAAAATGTCAATTATCAATTCAATTTGGTTCCATTGTTAATGAGTTGTAGTTATCTTGCTGTTCTCAAGATTTTCTCTCTTTTTTCTTTCAACATTTTGACTTTTACTTAAATGATGTGGAGTTTTTGCATTTATCCTACTGGCTGTCCAGGAATTTCTGTGATTTGTGATGAAGAGTCAGGTCATAGGCCAAAATTATTGTCTATACTATTTCAAGCCAGTCATAGCTGACTGCAAGACTTTCCCTGTCAGACTTCATTGGGAAAGCTCCCTATACCAAGCTTGCAGTGAAAGTGCTACAGTGTTCTAGAGGGAGATTCAGGGACTCAGCCTACCCTGGGCTAAACATGTTCATATGAGTATTTATATTCCTAACCCAGGAACCACTATGAGATACCTCCTTACTGAGACCTCATCTGACTACTTTTCCTCACTCTTATTCAGTATTTTTCCATTCTAAGTCCTTTCTCCTTTTCCTCCTCACTTGATCCATAGAAAGGGGCCTTTTTTAAGATTTCCTTAACAGTGGGACAAATGACACATGACCCTTGCTAGGTGCTTTCCTTGGGGGTAAATGAAACACTAAGGAGCTAGCACCTTTAAGTTTTGCTACTTGATTGCACTATTGCTATATGTGAATAAGACTTCATTGTAACTTTTAGTTTGCTTCTTGTCTAAACCACTTAAAGACCTCACATCTAAAAAGTTTTTCTATTCCTTTCTCACTTTTTTCTCTTCTTTTAGTATTCCATTGGTACATTGAATGGTATCTAACTGTCTCACATTTCTCTAATTGATGTTTACTTATTTCCTTATTGACTTGAATGGGCTTGTTCAGTGAATTTCTCTTCTTCTACAATGTGAAAAGCCTTTCTCGTGTCACTCTTAATAAAGTGTAGTCTTGGCATGCACACAGTTTTCTTGACCACCAGGAATATAGGATTTCTGTTATTTTATTTATTTATTTTTAAGATTTATTTATTTTTCCATATAAGCTGGGGTGCAGGCCAGAGGTTTGGCCAGTGAGAGGGTTCACCAGAAACAGAGTGGGGAACAGACCGAAATACACTGCTGAGGGGAGCAGTGGGCAGGCAAGAGAGGTCTGCTGCGCCATGTGAGAGTCTCCCTGGCCAGGCATGGAACTTGTGCCACAGCTGCCAACAGCTTCACAGTGCTGCACTTAACCCGCTTAACCCATTGCACCACCAGGGAGGCCCAGGATTTCTGTTATTTTATCTAAACTCTTTTTTTTATATAATATATATTTTTATTGTTATTTATGTCTTTTACATTTTGCATTCCCCTTGGGTAGCCCACCACCAATTCACCCGTGATCCATCTCCATGGTCCCTTGTGTTCTTTTCTATTCCATTTTCTTTCCCTATCTAAACTCTTTTTGACTGTACTTTTCTGTGATCTCCCCCCATTAAGCTTCTGGTTGGACTTCTTCTATTGGTTTCACATTCAGTACTGAGGCACTATTAACTGCCAAATGATTGCTGTATTTTCTTTTTTCTAATGCCTTCACATGTGAATTGTTCCAATTAGATTCCATTTCCTTTGCAGGAGCAGGGTGTTGCCACCCTACTTTTTCTGATGCAGGAAAGCTCTTTTACTTCTCTCTTCCCTCGCTTTTCTTGGTTAAACTATTCTCTGGTGTATCATTTTGCTTGTTGTTCCTAGTATCCTGGAACTTCTGGCCCCCTCCTAATTGCTTACCACTAAGGTTGCCATTGATTTTGCCAACTTGGTTATGTACAATCTTCTCAATGCTTTGTTCCAAATGAAGTTAGTCTATTTTGGAAGAGATTCAGAACACCTGTTCTTACAACCTGAGTAGAATATCTGTATTACTGCATTAGGGTTGAGGACAAGGATAGTAGCTTACTTCTCCCAGTGAGACACCTCTATTCCCTGATTGGGGTAGTATATGGTTATGGTAGCTCTTGGTTCCAATATACTCCTCTTGCCTGTCATAGAAATTCCACGTTCCACCAGGAGGAATCCAGGTCCACTGAATATTCTCCATCTTGCGAAAAGTCTGTCCTAATGTGGAAGCTAAGTGTGGAAATGGAGCATAATTCTCTAAGATATTCCTGCCTACAATAGAGCTCTTGCAACTTGAAGCTTTGAGGAAAATAAGAGATGTCATTGATCAACCTTTCTGAAGATGAAAATGAATTTTTAGATGAGAGTTGAGGACTGAGGTGGTGGTAGTGAGGGCTGGTGGGAACAGATTGTTGATCAAATGGTACCTACTCTTTATGTTTGCCAAGATTAATAGATCTTCTTGACCAAATGTTTCTTCATTTGCTGTTTGCTTTAGGATAAATTCCAGAAACTTTAAATTGTTTCTTTTTTATAATCTTCAACTGTTAAATTAATTTTCTTTGGTAAGTATCTACCAGTATCTTCATACTATCATTCCAGAAGCCCTGTGACTTCCTTGGAAGGTTTTTATGAGAGCTTTACAGGGTAATGAAAGCAGTGAACTGAAAATGATCCATGTGCTACTGCAAAGCAACTTCCTGATTTTTGTTTTGTTAGGTACAGATAACTTGAAGGTGGTATGCATAAAGTTTGGAGTGCTAGGCAGAACTTTTGGACGTGTGTTCCATAATTGAAAGCTGTCCTTCTCAGATTCAAGAGTGCAGCATAGGAAGAATCTGAAATCACCTCCTCCCTTGGACCAGTGATTTGCAACTACATAGGAAAAAAATTTACAATGGGGCCTCCCTGGTGGCGCAGCGGTTGAGCGCTGCACTGTGGAGCTATCGGCAGCGCGCGATGCGAGTTCGACACCCGGCCGGGGAGAATCCCACATGGTGCGGCAGACCTCTCCTGCCTCGCCCGCTGCTCCCCTCAGCAGTGTATTTCTGATCTGCCTGCTCTGCTCCCCACTCTGTCTCTGGTGAACCCTCTCGCCACCCCACGCCTCTGTACTGTACCCCAGCTTGTATAAATAAATCTTTAAGAAAAAATTTACAATGAAGAAGACCTATAGTACAGATAAACATAGCTTCCAGAACAAATAATGAAAGGATGACACTAAGACTGATAGTTGAGACAGACATCATCTCTCCTCAGGGAAGACTCCTTACCCTGAGTATTGCTATTCCTAGTTGGGAGGAGTCCTTAAGCTGTGTGCTTTTACCTGAGGAGTGGGTAGAGAATTGCCTGAATCAGGCACCCTAACTTCTTGATCAGCATCAGCAGAGTCTCTGAAGCGCCACTGTGTCCAGGTTGGGTTGAAAATACACCCAGAAGAATTAAAGAAGTACAGAGAATGGAGAACCTACCCTTAAAGGAACTACATGCAGACTCACTTGCTGGAGAATCTACCTCAGTAACACTGATCTAAAAAAAGCCTAAGTCATAGGTGAAAGAATCCCACTTACTACTGTTGTATCACCTCTCTGAGAGGCAGGGCACTTTAGGGACAAATCCCAGATTGGAAACACTGGTTGCTGCTAGCATGGAAGCCTTTTGCAATATTGTTGATGGCTATACTTGTAGACACTATTTTGATATCCTCCTCCTCCTCCTCTCCCCTGAGCCTGCTATCCTGTGGGAAAGCCCCTTTTGTGAGCTCTACTCACCCCTGCCACAGAGCGCGTGAAACAACTCCATGACTTGGAAGCATATCCTGGCCCAAGGCCTCAGAGGCAGATCTCAACTCAGTGCTGGGCCAATGGCTGTCAGGTGCTAGGCCCCTAGTTGTCCCATGAAGAGTTTCCAGCTTCCCTGTGCCAGGCCACAGTTGCCACATGCACCATGCCATAAGCTGGGCATATCAGGGCAGCAAATCCATCCGTTCTCGTGACTAGTGGTAACAGACAGGCTGGGCCACGTTCTGTATCCTGTAACTCTTATGATTTTATTTAATTCCCCGTCTTATTAATCTTCACACTTTTCCTTACAAGTTATTGACCCACTACTCTTACAATGTATTTTATATAGTTAAAGGATACAAATAAGCTAAAGATGTAAAATGAGATATCAAAAATATGAAGTGTGTATGTGTGTGGGGAATAAAAATGTAAAATTGTGTTCAGATTTAAGTAGCTATCTGCAAAGGAGTATTTGGGCACTCAACTCTAATGGCAAGGAAATCCAAAGCAAAAATAAACAAGTGGGACTACATCAAACTAAAAAGCTTTTCTACCTCATTAGATACCATCACAAAAACAAAAAAGCAGTGTACAGAATGGGAAAAAATATTTGCATCTCATATGTCTGACAAGGGGCTAATTCCCAAAACATAAAAAATACTTATGCAATCCAAGAACAACAGCAACAAAACAGACAACCCTCATCAAAAAATGGGCAAAAGACCCAAATAGACACTTTTCTAAAGAAGATTCAGATTGTTTATAGAAATATGAAAAATTGTTGACTATCACTTATTATAAGGGAAATACAAATCAAAACCATAGTGAGATATTATCTAACCCCTGTGAGAATGGCTCAATTCAAAATTAATTGAAACAACAAATGTTGGTGAAAAAAGAATCCTTATCCACTGTTGGTGGGAATGCAAGTTGATATAGCCTCTATGGAAAATGGAGATTTCTTAACACATTGTATGTGGGAAACGTATTTATATGTTTTACGTTGACTGGTAGTAGAGTGGGGGACACGTATTAATATGTTTTTTTATAGACTAGCGGTAGAATGTGGGTAACGTATAAATATGTTTATTTTTTTTTAAAGATTTACTTATTTACACATATAAGCTGGGGTATAAGCCAGAGTCATGGGGTGGTGAGAGGGTTCACCAGATACAGAGTGGGGAGCAGAACAGGCAGATCAGAAATACACTGCTGAGGGGAGCAGCGGGCGAGGCAGGAGAGGTCTTGCCACACCATGTGGGATTCTCTCCGGCCGGGCGTCGAACTCGCATCGTGCGCTGCCGACAGCTCCACAGTGCAGCGCTCAACCGCTGTGCCACGAGGGAGGCCCTAAATATGTTTATTTTTTATACTTAAAAAATTAGCAAAAATGGCCCGTGCCACCTATTAGAGCGCGATAAAACTAGCCACAAACAATGTGTTAAGAAAGCAAAATACATGACCCAGTAATACCTATCAGGTATTTATCCTAAAAATCTGAAAAACTAATTTAAAAAGATTTATGCATCCTATGTTCATTGCCGAGTTATGGATCCAACTTAGGTCCCCTTCAAGAGATGAATGGATAAAGAAATTGTGAACTATAGCTTCAATGGAATACTATACAGTTGTTAAAAGGGTGAAAGTGTATTTGGGGACAAAATGGATGGACCTTGAGGTGATTATGTTAAATGAAATAAATCAGAAAGTGAAAGATAGAGATAAAAGGGTTTCGCTCATCTGTGGAATATAAACAACCAGAATAATACGCAGGCAAAATATAACAGAAATAAGTCTTGGACTTAGTAAAAGAATTTAATGGTTACTCAGAGGAGCAAGTGAGAGGGAGGGAAATATGGGAGAGGGAGACAGATGGGGTATTGGCATGTGTGGTTTGGTAGAGGGTGAGTGGAATAAGTGGACACATGGAGGAGCAAAAAATGTAACCCCCAAATTAAAGTGAATAAATAAAAGAAAGTAATATTTGAATCTCCTGTTAATCACAGAGCAAAATGGATAAAAAAACAATGCAAATGAACAAAACAAAATAACAACAAATTCTTAGATTCTGACAATAGAATGGTTTTTACCAGAGAGGAAGGTAGATATAGGATAGGTAAAATGGCTTGAAAGGGCATTCATTTTATTGTGTTACATGGAAACTAGACTTTTAGGGGTGATGATAATGTTGCATTTACAGGTATCAAAATATAAAGCTGTCTATCTAAAGTCTGTGTGATGTTATAAGCAATGTTACGTCAATAAAAAAATTGCTTTTTAAACAATTTTTTAGCCATATGTCATTTCATGTGTTTTACCCTGGAGAAAAAGAAGTGCTTTAAAAAGTTTGTGTTTTTAAATTCTAAGCAGACTTTAATGATTTCCACATTTTTGATATGCAAAATTTAAATTATTCCCTAAATTATACATGATTGCAAAATAAATGAATCAATTTTGACTCTGTCTGGGATTAGAAAAATGAATGCTACATTCCTGCAAAAATAGGTGCTTACAAGTAATTTAAACAGTCTTACAAAGCTAAATTCTTGTGCCACTATAGAACTAAATTGTAATTTTATATCAGAAGAATGGAATTAATTCAACAGTAATTAATTGTTATGTACCTGACTTTGTGATAGTGAAGGCAAGGAAACTTACCTTTTAAGTCTTATATCTCAACATTTACTCCACGGTCCCTAAACCTAAGCATTTTCAACTTCATATATTGTCTTCAAAACTATCAGCCTTTGTATAGTCTATAAGTAATTCTATCAGTAAATAAATATTGAATGTCTCTTTTGTGCCAGACACTTTTCTCTGTTCCAGAATGCTATTCTCCTTATTTATTTATTCACCAACTATCTGTGAACACCTCTCCTGGATCAAAGTGGTAAGTGCTGCAAATACAGGGAGGACAAGACATACATGGTCTGAGCCCTACGGAATTTGCAGTCTTGTTGGTGGGGGTAGATATAAAACATACAACAAGTAAATATATGGTTACAAAATACTGATAAAGTTTTGTATATGAAATGTTTAGTGTTTTTGGAGCAATGCTGATGAGAGATTAGGAGGGTCAGAGAAAATAGAAAATAGAAAATATCACTTCATAAGTGATATTTAAACAATCTTGAAAACTCAATGGGAGTTAGTCATATAAAGAGTAGTGAGGAAGAGTAGTTCAGATGGATGAAATATATATAAAAAAGCCTTGAGATGGAGATAATTTGGTTCTTTTTGATATTAGTAGATTGATGTTACACCAGTAGAATAGCTGCACCAAGTGAGGTTATTGTGATTGGAAGGGTCCTCATTGTATAATGCCTTCCCAGTAGTGTTCAAGATTTTGCATTATTTTGGATTTTATCTTAAAGGAAAGTCACTAAATTGTTCTACATAAATTGGGGATAATTGCATTTACATTTTCACAAAGATAATTCTGGCAACTGCTGGGAAAGAGATCAGAGAAATTATTAGAATGAGAGTGACTGTTTTCAGTTTGATAATCCCAGTTACCTTAGTACCACATATGAAGTATTTGGTTGCCAGTTTTAGAAAGAAGGTGGCTTAAGGATGTGGCTATAGTATTTATTCTAGGACAGAAATACTGAAACCCCAAGATTTGCATCAAAAGAGGCAGTTTGTTTGACAACGCAGAAGTGACATTTACTATGATGGGCACAAAGGTAGGAATCTAAGATTGTCTTCTACTGAGAGCTATAAAGGGACTTTGAACTGGGATACTAAAGGACATTCTAATGACCTACAGTGAGAAATGATAAAAACTTATGTACACAATCAATTAAAAACAATGACTATGCTTTTGACTTAATATATAGCATTTTGGTTAAATGTACAGGAGAGACCCTTACAATAAATTCTAATGTTTGCGATTCTGTTTCATTTTCTTTATTAGTAAGAGAGAGAACATCATTTGGTCTATTCTAAAGGTTGAATAAACATTATATATGTTTGAATGTACATATATTTACATTATATAATATACATGTATTTATATTATATTAATATTTTATGTAGCTTATACATGCATAAATATAATCATGTGATATATATGTGTGTGTGCTATTTAACAGTGAATTATTATATAATAATAACTTATTAGTTATTAAGTTATTATTAAGTTATTAATTAGTTATTATTATTAGTTATTAATAAGTTATTATTATATAACTCACTTTGGTTTGAAGTATGTCAAACCAAAAGATGTGTGAGACAAAGGAACAGAGATACAAGTAGTGCGAAGATGAGATTTTAGTGGCAACCAGACTGTCAGCCTCCATGCGGTTTTCGTGGAGCAGAACTGGTCTCTCTTACTCACAGGAAATCACAGTCATGTTAGCTGTGAATTCGTTGAACCCAGAGGTGCCACCTAATTCAAATAGTCTGTGACAGTCACAGAAAACAGGAGTAGATGATCAGGCTCAAATTTAACATTGTAGTTCCATCTGGGAGAAGTGATAGGATGGTTGAGACTTGTACATTTCTGTGGTCTTCTACAATACATCTCTGGTTTAGAAATACTTAGAGATGTGAAATTTGGGAGAGATGACCTGAAACAACTAAGAAATGAGTCAATAGGTGAGGAAAGGAGAAATGGATATCTCTTACATATGCCCTTCTAGTGACAACTTGTGATGACAGGATTTCAGGCACCTGGATTTATAACTATTGGCTTACTGAATGCGAGAGATAGCCACATGCCTCCAGCAGTTCTAGTTCATTTGTCATGTATCAAGAATTGTCTGAGTGCCTGTTATGTGCCAGGCAAATGCTAAGTTATGATATTATGGGGAAGAATCAGACATGATTCTTTTGAGAACTTAGTGAGACATGTAAATTGATGATTAAAATACATGATAGTGGCAGGCATAGAGTTCCAAGAGCTACAGCAAAAAACTAATTGACTTGAAAGTGGGTTGTTATCATTGAGAAAGGCTGTCTAAAAGAACTGATATTTCAGCTGGCTATTTATGGAGAAATATCACAATTCCAGCTAGACCAGTGAACTCAGGAATTCTAGGCAGACAGTATAATATTGCAGAAATAGGGGAGTCCAGCAAGATGACAGACAAGACTTGCCAAATGCACATATTTGCAACCAGATTACATCTAAACAAAGATAATGACCTCAGAATGACAAATTAATTACTACTGTGTGCATCAAGAGGGATGACATGATGGAAAGGCATTTGAAAAACTGTAATTAAATAATTTTTGGAGTGATACTGGGACACTACAACTCAAGAGGAAGAGATGTGGCTAGTAGTTCATAGAGGTAGAAGTGCAGGAGGGGTGGTAGATCTTACAGTGTTTGGGTAGATCATATGTATTAAAGATGTTGGCTTTTACTCTGAAAAATAGAGAGCTAGTGGAGGTTTTTTGTGGAGCAGTAGAATGAATGAATTGGTGTTTTGGAGGATTTGCTTGAGAAAGGCTGAAAGAGAGGAGGCCATTGCAGTAGTCCACATTAGAGACAATGATGGCTTGGATCAGGTTGATGGCAGTGAAATTAGTGAGTAGTCTGGATATAGATTTCATTTTTCAAGATAAAATGAAACCTATTTTTCAAGATGTTTGTGAGAATTAAAGACAATGTATGTGTTAAAGATAAGTTATTTGGCACAGTGCATAGCATAACATTATTAGCATATTAGCCACTCTTATTAACAAGTTCTGGAATACTAAGGGGAATCTGATCTTGGTCCTTCTACACCATTGACTTTCTTTTTTTGTTTGACTTTTTTTTCAATCGGTGTTTAATGAGATATAATTGATATATCACTCACCCACTTAAAAGCATATAATTTAGTAGGTTTTAGTATATTTACAAGGAGCAAATGTCACCACAGTATAATTTGAGTACATTTTCATCATCCCAAAAAGAAATTCCATACTCGTTACCAGTCATTCTGTGAATCTCCCAACCTCTGACAACCACTAATTTGCTTTTTGTCTTAATAAATTTATCTATTCCAGATATTTCATATGAATGGAGTCATATAATATTTGTGTCTGGCTCCTTTCATTTACAGTGGATTTCAAAGATTCAACTATGTTGTAGTATGTATTATTGCTGCTTTCATTTTTTATGCCTGAATAATATTCTGTTGTGCTGATTTACCACATTTTATCCATTTATTTGTTGATGGACATTTGTTATTGTTTTTTGGCTATGCATAATAATGTTGCTGTGATAGTCATGTATAAATTTTTAAATGAATATGATTTTAATTTTCCTCATAATATGGATACTTAGGAATGGAATTGTTGATTCTCATGTTGACTCTACATTTAACTTTTAGGAACTGCCAGATAGTTTTCCAAAGCAGATGCAAAATTTTATATTCTTAGCATCAATATATGGGGGAAGGTTCCAATTTTTTCATGTCCCCATGAACAGTTGCTATTGTCTATCTTTTTGATTATAACTATCCTTCTGTGTCATAGCTTATTTTGATTTTGATTTGCATTTATCCAATGATTAATGATGTTGAATGTCTTTTCATGTGGTTATGAACCATTTGTGTATATGTGATATAAAATGGTAATTAACATCCTTTTTCTATTTAAAAAAAAATGATTGTCCTTTTATTGAGTTATAAAATTTTTTATATATTCTACATGCTTGACCCTTCATTAGAATATGATTTGCAAATATTTTCTCTCTTTCTCTGAGTAGTCTTCACTTTTTTGATTTTGTCCTTTGGAGTACAAAATGTTTTTATTTAGATACAAAGTTCAATTTATTTATTTTACCTTTGATTGCTTATGCTTTGTGTGTTATATCTAAGAAACCATTGCCTAATCCAAGATTATGAAGATTATGTGTTCATTTAAGCATCTCCTACATTTTGATCTTGGATACATTTTGAATAATTTTCCTATATGGTATGAGACAAAGGCACAAATTCATATGTTCATGTTCCTACCTATATAAAATAAATTCAAATTTGTGTTTATTGGAACAGCTCTGACAGTAAAATCTGTCAGACTGTAGCAGAGGAATTTCCGTAAAAAGAAGAGGATCCAGTTTCTCTGCCCCACATAATGAGGGGTGGAGCAGACAGTTTCCTAGGTTCATATTCTCACTTAGATTATCTAATTAGCTCTTTATCTATCACTGAGACTTTATTTCCAGTTAACAAGCTCATTTTCCTAGAACACAAAGCATAGTGGAGATGGATATGGAGGAGCAAATGGAAAATATTCAGCTCATTCACCTTCACTTCTTAATAAATCTCATTAATTCTGTCTGCAGAAATATGTACTACATATGAATTTTTTTTTCAGTTCGCAATACAACTGTCTTAGCTCATGTCTTTATCATATTTTGATTATGATAGAAACAATCCCTCTCCTTTCAGCTACCCTTAAATATATATATTGCTGGAGTTTAGACCTGAATCTTCTGACATCAAACTCTATACCCCTTTCTCCCTTTCCACACAGACATTTTTCAGAAATAAAAGAATTGAAGACTTTTTCTTTTGCTAATCTCAAGTATGAAGTTGAAAAAAAAAATGCCTTTCCCTGAATTCAGCTCTTGAAATTCACATGTAATTCTTTACCCCATCTTATCATTTGGATTTTCATTTTTTTCTTTGAATACTTATTAGCAGTTTTAAGTGGAAATATAAAATGCTGTTTCTTAATTCTCTTGGACTTGAGGCCAAAATGGTGAAAAATTTTATGAGGCCAGGCTGTTCTTTGGTTGTTTTTGTTTAAAAATTTGTATAGATTGAAATGCAGCTGCAAGTGTATTAGTGATTTTCTGTTGCTTACTTGTCAAGATTTTTATTGTTTGGATGAAAAATAGTATTTCAAAACCTGGCAGCTTATTGACAAAAACAGAGGAGCACTTTGTGTAATTCTATTTTTGAAAAACTACCTCTTTAAAAGACAAAGATTGCCTCTGCTACTTCTATTCACATGCATTTCCAACAATAGATTTATTGACAGCTCTTAGATAAGGTTTAATTCTTTACCCTCCTCCACTTACCATGGTGCACAGTTTTTGCATGAAGAGAGGCAGATGAAACTCCCTGTAAGTGAACACACACTATGGAGGCACCTAGATGTATAAGAAAGCATTGGACTTTTTGTTACTTGTCTGTGAGAGGTATAGGGCTTTTTTTTTTTTTTCTAAGTATTTGAAGGTGTAAATCTGCTCCCTGAAATCACCATTTTATGGAACTACTTTGGGGTAATGCCCCTGAGTTGAGAATGGAGAGTGTTACTGGATAATCCCTGAATCTTCCAGACTGTATTTGCCACCCAGTTTTCTTCAGGCCTCTTCCTGGCAGCTTATTAGGAGTATACCTGAAGAGAACTTGTTGGGCCTCTTTTTTTCCCTTCCTATTTTTCTTCCTTCCCCTTTGTGTCCCTCCTTTTTCTTTCTTACAAAGAGTAAAAAATCTATGCTAAAGTTTCTGAACTGGGAATGGCACATTGTTGCAAATTTATTTCCTGTATCATTCCTGGCAAATTCATTACAAAGTAATCATGGCCCACTCTGAAGTGTACTTCCTCTGGGACCAATAGCTGTAAATAAGGAGGCCCTGCTAGCTGACTGATAAGTTGTTGTTCTGAAGATAGCAGTGCTTTTACTAGAATGTTTGACCTTTTTTTATATTGCTTCAGGCCTGTCTAAGACCCTCAAGGTCTATTTCTCATCTTAAAATCCTCTGTAGAGAAACACTGTATGTGACTTAAGAAGATCTTCAAATTGTTTAACATCTCTCTTTCTGTGCCTTTTTAAAAAATGATAATTATGGTTATGCTAGGTAATCTCCCTATCAATTTGCAGACTGGATTTTCCTCCCAGTAACAGATATATTTTATTGACATTGGAAACAACATGTTGAATATTTTATGAAGACTAAATGTATAGGGCAGGAGAGGTAAAGTACTTTTATATATGGAAAGAAGGAACATTTTATGCAACTTGAAAATTACTTTGGGGCTAAAAAGCACGCAAGTTTTATTATTTATTTTTGCATCAAGGTAATTGTCAGCTTTGATTTGAGTGACTATGCAAAACTTTGTCAGTACATTTTTTTCCCTTCCTGTTGCTGTAAATATCCAGTTGAACCACAAAATGGAGAGTTTCAGGCAACATGATTTTAACATTGGAGAATATGGTTATAGATATTAAGAAGTCAAAATGTTTAAGTCCTCTTAGTAGAACCTCTATAGTTTGAAATACTTGAAATTTTTATTAGATGCCTGTAAATTGTTTCAAAAGATTTGGACTATTGATTTCTAAGATGGACTCACCCAAATTTTCTGTTTGTGAATAGTGCTTCTGATACTGACTCTGAGAAAGTAGAAAGCTTCAATGTTTATTAATCTCAGACTGAATTATTATTAGGACAGTATATCTTAATGTGTTTGGTAGATGTATCTGGTATACATATGTTATAGTGTGTCTACTTATGACATAGTTTTGAACAGGCCTATGGAGTTACTATAGTCATCCAAGGATAGTGCCCAATAGAAGACAGGTCACTGTCTCTGAGTTCTTCATCTGTGTGCACAATTGTAAGACCACTCAGGTTCAGGGAACACAATAATGGGGTTTATTTAACAAACAGGGGAAGCAAAGTGTTATTAAGGCCATAAGTGGCCAGCCGTCTCACCCTAGATAGTGTTTACAGTGTTTAGAAGTCCCAAACAAAAGGCTGTTCTTCTAAGATGGTGCTGTCCTTCCAGCTAGGGCCTGGAGTGTGTAGCAGCTGGGGGCACTCACAGGTGGGGCTGCTGAGATACTGTAGCAGTCCGCAGCAACAGTTTGAAAGTCCAGATGAACAGCACCAGATGCTGGAACAGACAACAAAGGCAGCAGCACCAAAAGGTGGACATGATCCCATAAATAGCTCTTTGAGACACCAGACCCAGGACCTTAGGTGCTCTTTCTAGGTGACTGCAGCAAGACCAGGGACAGGCCCAGCCTCCCAATCCCTGCAGACCTCTTCAGCTTCTCTCTCTTTGGAGGTTAGCTACTAAGACTTCTTCCTTCTTCTTTCTGATATCAGGTACATAGTGAAGCTAGTCTAGGCTGGGGATTGGTGTTTTGGGATCCAGTGATCACGACTGTGCTTCCTTATGTCCACTTCTAGATCCCTGTTGTGTAACCATCCCAGGCCAGGCAGGTTCATTGCTGATTCTGGCAGACAGAAAGAATTTTGGTGCCTTCGTTATCTCTGTCTCTGTCATATTTTTAATGCTGAGTCAGGGGACCAGACACACAGGCAGACCAGCAGCCAGGAAGGCAGAAAGGCAGCAGCTAAGCCTCCTAGTTTGTATAATCTCCCCTTTATCCCTTGTTTCTTGGCCCAGGTGTCTGCATTTATATATACACATGCCCTGTGCTCTCTGGCTTTTCGGATGGAGTGTCTATAATCACAGATTGGCTGTGTGTCCTGTACTTGAGCTCCCAAGTGCTTTCTGCAAGTTATCACATGTGGGTAATAAAGCCTGATTTATTCCATTTTCCTTAAAAGCCACCATCCTAGATACCTCCTGTTAGGGCCTTTCAACCTGATTGGTTCCCAAGTGAGGGGCTGCCCATGGGCAGCAACTTTTGGCATGGGTAGGTAAACCCACATTTTTCTAAAGGCTCCTGCTGCATAGTCAGAAGAACACCAGTCTTATCCTGCAATCCACACTGCAGGACCCTGGTTACAGCATTATTTTCTTCTTTCATAAAAATGTATGTATTTTAAAAAATACATTTGAAATCTCAAATTGGCTTAAATTTCTGCCAAAATACCTTCAGACACTCCTAGAACATTATTTTCAAAATATGTCTGAATTTTGTGCAAAGATAAGTTTACTGATTATTGATTATTACCTTTTGAATAATTCACAGATACCTCAAACTTGATGTTTATTTTTTTCTTTTTTTAAAAGATTTATTTATTTATGCATGTAAGCTGGGGTGTTGGCCAAAGGTGTGGGGTGGTGAGAGGATTCACAAGAGAGAGAATGGGGAGCAGAACAGGCAGATTGACTGAAGTACACTGCTGAGGGGAGCAGCAGGCGAGACAGGAGAGGTCCACTGTGCCATATGGGAATCTCCCTGGCTGGGCATCAAGTGGCTCTGGATAGCTTCATAGTGCTGCACTTAACTCATTGTACTACCAGGGAGGCCCTCAAACTTGACGTTTCTAAAATATTTCTTTCATATCTTCTTTTCTTAAAGTTAATGTGTCTGGAACTATCAGCTTGTCACCTTCAACTAATCTGAATCTGATAAAACTGATTATCAGATTCAACTAATCTGATAAAAATTGATGTGGCTGGCTAGATTATATATGTTTGTTCCTTTACTTATTAGTTGCAGATTATATTTCAAGTAAGAGAGTCAGCATATAAAGGGTGATTTATGGTGTTCTGGCCACTAGATTGGTTTATGGGTGAACATGGGACCCAGTTGGGTTGGACCAATCTGAGCTTTCTACCAGAATTTTCTGTTAAAGATTATTGTAAGTAGTGAGGAACTTCCTTACTTGTAGGGTCATATTATTGGGGTTTTCTGTGACCATGTTACTCCATCTTATGGTGTAAACTTTTCTACAGTAGGAGACAATTAGTGAATAATGAGAGAGGGAGAGAGTGATTTCAAACAATATTTAAATTTCCTGTCACAATTCCTGAGGTCCTTAGAGTTGTGCTGTGAAATTTTTCTTTTGTTTCTGAGAGCTTCTAGATTTTGCTTCATTTGTCACTTGACTTAGAAAGACCTGATTTTTGCATTTATTCAATCAAAAATTAGTGAATTATAATTTATAAATCTGTTAACATCCTTTTATCCTCCATTCATTCACACACATTCATTTTTACATTTGATTTAGGACCCTATTATCTCTTACTTGGACTCTCCCTTCTATTCCCTACCCCTACCCTAGAGGTTATTCATCTATTTTTCTATGTGACCTATAACTCTAAGCATTTTGGCACATTGCTTTCCTGTTTAATTTTCTTTAGTGTCAACTCAGTCCAAATGTGTAGACCTGTATATAAAGTCTTTTATATCTGATTCTGTCATTTCCCCCTTTATGTTCTATGCTTTAATAACACCAAAAATTGCACTATTTAATTATGCCAACTTATTTCACGTATTTGTGTTTTACACATATTTTTCCCTTTGCCTAGACTTCTATCCTCCCTGAATTACAACTGTATCATTCTGGTAAACTTCTATCTTTTAAAGATTAAATATTTCCTCACAGTATTAATTATTCTCACACTGGTTTTATTATACTAATTTCGGTGTATATGTATACACACACACACACACACACACACACACAGTGATTTCCTTATATGTCTCTATCCTAATCCTGCTCTGCCTCTAGATTATGAGCTATGACTATGAGACAATGATTTAGATATCATGTTCCTAGCAAACATTAGAATACTTGTTTCTTTTCTCACATAGCTATCACCAGTCGAGTATGTAGATTATTGCTCAGCAAATATGTATTTCTTTTACCCCCTTTCCTACTACTGTATGTAAGCTATACTTACCCACCCCTTTGATTCTGGACTCATTAACTTAAATTTGTTTGGTCAATGGAATGTAATGGGTATGTCTCCCAGCAGAAGCTTTAAATGTACTTTGTGTAACTTGGCTTGGCTTAAGTTTGCTGGAGAATTTCCATGATAATAGGTGGGAGAGAGACATGTGGCACATATTTTTATTCAACCTCAACCTAGAGCCCATCCCAGCCTACTGCAGGCTGAAGCACAGCTGCCCAGCTTAGTATAGAGACACCCAAACCACAACCAGCAAACCTCTGAGCTTAAGAATAAAATCTTATTTTTGTAAAACATGGAGATTTGGGGTAGTTTATTTTGCTGTTAACTTTCAGTGTTTGTTTTATAGATTTGAAAAGGCCTGTAGCTAGAAAAGTTTTCACATGAACTCAGTAAGCATTACTGATACTTGATAACCTTAAAGTGCTTGACATATTGTTATGGGAAAGGATAAGACTAATGTATATCACATTATGGGGTGTGTGTGTGTGTGTGTGTGTGTGTGTGTGTGTGTGTGTGTGTGTGTATTTTATATATATAAACATAGATAACATAGATGCATTGTTCTTAAAAGTTATACTAAGCACTAACTCTAGAACCTCACATATACAGGCATGCTGCATAATGAAGGTCATTATATTCTGAAAGGAGGAGAAATGTTACTTTGATAGGAAAATGAAAGCAAGTGTTTCTTTTTACTTTTTCTTCAAGGATTCTAAGTGTCTTAGTCTGCTTAGGCTGCCATAATAAAATGCTCGTAGATTCTATATTTTAAACAACAGAAAATTTATTTTCTCACAAAGTTCAAGACCAAAGTTCTAGCAGGGTTCATATTCTGGTGAGAGTTCTCTCCTGGCTGGCTGTAGTCTCCCTTCTCACTATGTCCTTACATGGCCTTTCCTTAGTGCATGAGAGTGAGAAGGGGGAAGAGAGGGATGGAAGGAGTGAGGGAGAGAGAAATCTCTAGTGTCTCTTCTTAAAAGAACATTAATCTTTGGGGCCTCCCTGGTGGCACAGTGGCTTAAGCGCAGTGCTGTAGAGCTGTCAGGGGCTGTGACTTGAGTTTGAAGCTGCTCCCCTCAGCTGTGTATTTTGGTCCATCTGCCTGTTCTCCTCCCCACTCTGTCTCTAGTGAACCCTCTCACTGCCGCACATCTCTGGCCTGCACCACAGCTTGTATGCAAAAATACATACATCTTTAAAAAAATTCTAAAATAAAAGGAACATTAATCTTTATCAGATTAGAACCCCATCCTTATGACTTTGTTTAACTTCTAGTAGCTGCTATCTCCAAGTATAGACACATCAGCACAGGGTTTCACCATATGAATTTTGGAGAGACACAGACATTCAGTCCACAAACTTAAGAAACATGAGTTGCCTCCTTTGTCCATAAACTAGATACTGTTCTCCTAATGTATGCTTTTTTGATAACCAGGGGTGTATCACTCCTTTATAACTCTCCTCATACTTGAAATGATTCAATTACTGCTTATCTTCTCTATAAAAGATAAGAACACAAGGATAGGGACTGTGTTTGTATTGTTCACTGTTATAACAATAACAGTAATGACATGTTGACCCACCATTTACAGGCAATAAATATTTGTTAAATGAAGGTTAGGAGTTGGTTAGTTTACTTTCCAAATGAGATTTTTACATAAAACTTTTGTCTACTTTTAGGAAGTACTACTTGACCATTCCGTTCTGGAGTCATGAATAGGATTTCATTCTTGTATCATACTGTCTAATCCTCTCCTTTCTTGGTCTTCTTGCTGAGAATATTAAAATCCTAAAAAACCAAAAGGAATACTAAATATTGCCTTATTCCTGTTTTGACAAGCCAGTGAGAGGCCTCTTCCCCTTTATTAAGACTCTGATCTCACTCCACTGATAGAAACAGACTTTCTGGGTAGGCAAAGTTGACTCTGAGACTTAGGCTTGAGAAAGTGATGGGTTATTGCTTGAATTTCTGCTGGCTCCCATGCATATAAAGACAGCATATGTATGTGATCCACTCAGTAAATTAAAGTTAAATTTTATGGGGGTTAAGTAACTTGCCCAAGGTTATATAGCCTAGTGAATAGTAGAGCAAAGATTTAACCATGTCTCTCTGCTAGAGTTTTTACCCACTCTGCTATGTTACAGAGCTAAGTGATGAATAAAGAAAGTGATATGAGAATGTGATGGGGAAAGGTCAATTATTGGAAATAATCTTGAAAAAGATGATGTTTAAGCCAGGCATGGAAGGGTTTGGTGAGCAGATACTGATGGTAAGAGGGTTCTGAACTATGGGAATAATTTGAATAAATGCATGAAGATGGTATATGAAGGTAGAACAGTAAATAAAGCTATATAAAGAAATAGCTCAATGATAGATAAATTGCATGGATATCTATGGACCAAATTATAGGGCCTTTTTGTGGCAGACTATTTTCTCATTTAATTTTTTAGGTGGCAAAAACAAAAGAAAATCAAAGGCAGTTCTGTGGAAATTGAACACAGGATGGTAGGGGGCTTAGATACTACAGACATGAAGACTATTTTGGAGTTTGTTGCTACATTCTGAGAGAGAAGATACTAATTGAGAAGGGAGAGAAGGTGCTATGACAATATTTGCAATTACAATAAACAGTAATCCTGTCATAGTTCCAAGGTCACAAAGATAATCAATGACAGATCCAGAGCTATAACTAGGTCTTTTGACTGCCATTCTAATCAATAGTCCATCCACTTAAACATATGTGCCAAAAAGCATTTTTAATCTTTGAAGAGGTATGACTTTGAAAAATGTCACCAAACCTGCAAATCACTATTTTTATCTTTCATTGTTTGATGCGATATAAAGCATTAATTTTTTATCATGTATTCAATGTTTAATTGCTGGTTAATCGCTCCTTCTATATTTCAAGGAAATAATCTTATTTGTTTATTTGGAAAATCAATTCATCTTGATCAAAGTGAAAATATTCTGTCAATTCCAGCTGTCAGACTATTGCTCTTTCCATTTCATTATGCCAGAGAAGTCTAGGGTTGGAAGCAGGGTCCATTCTAGGTTTGGTATGGCCTAAGCATATATAATTTCAGAGGGTCTTATTTAAAGATGTACAGAATTATAAATATTAAACTATAGAGTAATAAAGGAGATCACAATAAATTACTGGCACCTTGGCAATTCTTCTGAAATCTCTTCATGCTATTTACCAAAATGCTTCAAAGAAGTGCAGCCTTGCTTTCCTTTCCTACCATAACTTTCTGCAACTCCCGACCCTTTTAAGGGCCCTTTAAGTAAGGAACCTTGAAGTTTAAGCTTCACTTGTTCTCAGTAAATATACCTCTGGTTGGAAGGACTCTTTCGTTGTCTATTCCAAATCTGCTAAATGGTCATCCAACCCGTTCAAGTTCTGTTGATGATCAGCTCACATCTTGATGGACTCACTATTCTTTAATAAAAAGGAAATTTCAGAATTGCTCTTTTCACATAATGTTACTGGCCTGTCCCTTCCCTGTGAAAGTTAATCAAGTATTTAAATATAACTAATAATAGGAAGACGTGTTTATCTCTTCACAAACACTTGTGCATTTTGTCTCTGTAATACACACCTTCCTCTCACTGCTTCACGTGAGTATCAGTACTCAGTATCACTTGCTGCAATACATTTCTATTTGTTGTTTCTTCCATCTGAATGCTTATCCAAATTGCTCATTTTATTTTTATGTTACCCCTAGAGAAATCTTTTAAATATGAAATTTGATGTGCTATTTTTTGTTTAAAGTCCTCCAGTGGCTCTCATTTCATTATCCTAATCTATATCTTCAGCCTCATCTTCTAGCATTATTGGACCCTGATCATATTGTAATTGTAATTCCTTGGTCTGGTTTTCCTATTTCCTATTTTTTTTTCCTATTTTCCTTTTTTCTCCCACTTAACATTGGGAAGACTGTTACTCAACCTTCAAGAAGATCTGAAGTGTCACTTCTCTTGAAATACTGGCAGCCTTGCAACTCTAAATAGGGTTAGGCTTTCACTTCTGTGCCCCTGTAAATCCTTTTGCATATCTAGACTATGATTCTTACCCTGTTTTATTGTAACTACTTATTTGTTTTGGTTAATTGATAGCCTCTCTTATTCCAATATATCACTTCATTGTAACTAGGGACTGTTCTCATCTCTCTACATTTATCATCCCATTTAATCCTTACAACAACTGTATGAGTTCATAGTTGGGAACATTTGAGCCATTGTAATTAGTCCAGCCACATCATTAGTAAGGAATAGAGCTGTGATGTGAACCCAGGCAATCTTACTCCAGAGCCTGTGTTTTTAATCACTACTCTATACTAGCAAATTGGAATTTGCAATGAATGAAGAATGCCTGCCACATAGCAAGTGTTCAATAAACATTTGGTGATTGAACCCAAGGGACACAGGGACTGTATTACTGCATTGTTGTATTTGGAGACACTTACTGCTGGTGTTAGTCTTCTTAGTTTAATTCTGAGTGTGTATTTTTGAAGATGTGCATGCAATAACATTCATTTTTTCCAATTTTTTTCTTATTTTTTATTTTTTCTCAGAAAGAGTTCATTCTGATTCTGCATTGGTAGTGATTATTCAAGCATATAGGCTGCCATACACAGTGATAAAAGATAACTACATTTATATTTGTTACTTCGCTTTCAAAGTCTTTTGATCAGGCAAATGCACAGCTTTGCAAGCCTCTGTTTTATGATGAACCAAGATCACAAACATGTTCCCAGGAAGAAATGGATTTACCAAGGAAAGAAAGATTAACTCCTTCAGGAAAGCAGGCACTATTTATTAAATTGTCCTATACAGAACTCTAAATGACATTCAGAAAAGGTCATTTCTCTTACATGGATGGGCTCTTTGTTTTCTGCAGTGATCTTTCCCACCCAACTAGTTCAATCAATGAATACAAAGTGAAATTTAGAAAAATAATAAGCAAGACAGGATGGGGAAGTCATATGATCTTTGTGATTTTCTAGGATAATAAATGAGGTTCTTATTTTTCTCCCTTTTTTCCAGGAATTCCTCAGATTTATTTCATATTCCAGTGATAGTCACTTGTATGACTTGGGTTTCCTTCTTTCAGGGAATCATATCTGAGAGTCTGCAGATGGTTGGTTTCAAGGATCCGCCAAAATCCCAATTTACCATTTCCAATGGACATTTTAATTCAGAATGTTAGTTACATTTCTTTCTTTGTTTACTCCTAGATTACCTAGATAGTTTTCATTTTAAAATCTCTTGTGCAAGGTAAGAGGTATGAAGAAAATTGAGTGAGTAAAATGAAGTTTTTAGAAAGTAGGAAGATAAACACATTTTTGCAATTGAGTTTTTCTTTTTTAGAAACAAAGTTTTCACATATTTCTCTGTAAAGAGAGATTGTGAGAGGGAAGTTTCTTTATATTCCTGGAATAAAGAAGAAAATTCAGTCAAAATAAAGAAGAAATAATAGTATCTCATTATTCTAGAAAATAAAGTGAACTATAGGAGTTTTATACAAAGAAAATAAGCCAACAGTTAAAGGGCAGGTGCATAGTTGACTGACTTCACAATAGCTTCAATGTAAAAACACAGAAAAATAACATAAATTTTACAATTTTAAAGACTACGGGAGAATCTTAGATGTTTCTTGTCCAACAATTACTGATTTTCTAATGTAGACCTAACAATAACTCAGTTTTATACAGCATCCTAAGTTTACTCTGGAAATTTCCCTTTTAACTTGATGATTTGATTTGAAATGATACGTTTGTGTGAATATTGTTCCAGTTTCAGTATATGTTCCATGAAGGCAAGGACTGACTTATTTATGTTTGTATTCTCTGTGCCCAGTACAAGGTCTGAAATGGAATAGACCTTCAAAATTTTGCCACATTACTCTGTCATTTGTACTAATTAGAAACTTTAGGAGTTTGCTTTCATTTATGTATTTATTTACATAGTTATTGAATGCCTAGTTTAAGCTAGATATTGTGACATGTACTAGGGATATAACCATGAACACTACAGAAAAACATTCCTTTGTTTACATTATTACCAAGGGGGACAGAAATAGATAATACTCGTAGAAAATAAGTAATGTTTGTAGTTTACTTGAATGTGATGAGTGCTGTGGGAAAAGTAGAGTAGGTGAGAGGAGTCAGGAATGTGGGAAAAGAGTATTTTATAACGCTAAATTTGGTGGGTCAGGTTGGCCTCGTTAAGGAAGTGAGAATTGAGAAGCAACTTGAAGGAGACTGAGAAGTCATCCATGTGGAAATGTGAGGAAAAAGTTTAACCACTGAAAATCCCCTAAAGCTGAGATGTGTCTGACATATAAGAGTAATAGGAAGGTGACCAAATTAAGTGAGAAAATGACGTCAGACAAATGAAAGAGGGAGAGGTCATATAGAGGTTTTTTTTTTTAACTTTGGGATTTACTTTGAATGAAATGCTAAACACTTGAGAGTTTTCAAAAAAATTGTGATTTTTCTTTTATGGTTAGCTGTTGTGTTGAAAATAGAATGGGTTGGGGGTGGTGAAAACTAGGAGACCAGTTAGGACTAGCCCAAGAGGGAGAAGATTTGACTTGAATCAAAGTGTGATATCTGTGGAATTAAAAAGAAAGGATTTGAAAGGATTGCTTGATGGATTAGTTATTTAGTACAAAGTTAAGAGAAGGAAAACTCCAGTGCCTTTGGATCTAAGCACTGAATAGGTAATTTGTATGCATGTTCTTATTTAGTCTTTATAATACTATAAATAATATATTTTTATCTCCTTTTTACAGACAAGAAAACTGAGGTCCAGAGCAGTTAGGAGATTTGCCCAAAGCTTCAGAATTAGTAAGTGCAGAGCTAGGATTCAAATCTCTGTCTGTTTAAACCAGAAGCTTATGATCTTTACAATACCTAAGAGCAGAATGAATGGTTTCCCTTAGAATTTGTAGCTGTGACCTTATGCCATGATTTTGGATTTTAAGTTTCCACTTGTTCCTTGGCCCAGTTCTGTCTTTCTCCTCTCCACCCCCCAAAAAACAAGGAAAAATAATAAAAAATGTAATTACAGCCTGAATATATTTCTGCAGTACCTGAAAAGAAACAAAACCCACAAAACTCATGAAGAGCCATACCCTTGACAATGATAAAAAAGCGATTTTTACAGCTAAAGCGTCAATGTAAGTGAACTAAAAATCAACATACTAAAGCTTACAAGCAAACAATCTACTGTGGATGAAATGTAGCAAACTCAATAAATGCTAGGATTAAACCCTTAGAACCTCCCCAAACAGGTAAAAACACATGTTTAAAAATTTTAAAGACATAAAGGAGGACCCCACAAATCAAGAAAAGATATCATAAAAAAGTAGATCAGTTATGTTTATAAAAGAACCAAGTTGAATTTCTGAAAATGAAATATGTGTTCATTTAAACTAAAAACTCTGTTCTTGGGTTTAAATATCTGATTAGATAAACTTAAGAGAGATTAATGAGGTAGAAGACTAAACTAAGGCAGAGCAGAAATGAACAGAGGTGCAATATATAGAAGAGAATTTAAGTGATATTAAAATGAGGAAGACCAGAAGAAAATTACAGATAGACAATATTGAAAGAGATAATTTATGAAAGATGTGAATCCATAGATTGAAGAAGCACAATTTCTGAAAAAATAAGTAAAATTAAATTTTTTGAGTTTCTTCTCCCAAAGATGTAGCACTGAGCATCAAAATACAGAAGTATCAAGGGAAGTTCTTAAAAACAACTGGAGAGAAAGACAGAATAATTTAACATGAGTGATGTTTCTAAGGCTCATGAATTTGAGGAAAGTAGATTTATTTAAAGTTACACTTTGTTTTGTCAACTATCAATCTGAAAATAATATAAGAATAATAAGTAGTAGGGGCCTCCCTGGTGGCGCAGTGGTTGAGCGCTGTGTTGTGGAGCTGGTAGCAGCAGCGATGCGAGTTCAACGCCTGGCCAGGGAGATTACCGTATGGCATGGCAGACCCCTCCTGCCTCGCTCGCTGCTCCCCTCAGCAGTGTATTTCTGTCCATTTGCCTGTTCTGCTCCCCACTCTGTCTCTGGTGAACCCTCTCGCTGCCCCATGCCTCTGGCCTGTACCCCAGCCTGTATGCATAAATAAATAAATCTTAAAAAAAGAAGAATAATAAGTAGTAGAATATAAATAGAGTGGAAACTTCCAAATTGTCATAACAGAGGAGAAATAAAACCTGACTAGAAGAAAATACAGAAAAACAAGCATAACAAAAGTAGATCAATTTAGAAAATAAAAATAAAAACTTTTAAAATAATTTCAATAAATGTAAATGTAATAAATTTCCCAATTAAGATGCAAGGAAGTCAGAAAGGATCAAAATATCTAAGTATAGTTTGATAAAGTTAGTGACTCAAGCTGTAATGCTTAGGTTCATGTTCCAGTGCTATGAATTACGTAGCTTTATGAACTTACATAAATGACATAATCTCTCTTTTTATCTCACTTTCCTCACAGAAAAGTGAGGTTGATAATATAGCCTACCTCCTGGTGTTGTTATTGTGTTTAAATGAATTAACATGATTTGGCAATTTGACAAATGTTTCGCACATAGTGAATACCATGTAATTATTGCCTGTTAATATCTATTTAAAAGTAAATGAAGACTTTTAAATCAGAAATTTAACATTATTCCTCATTTGTAGATGAATTTTTATTTTCATTTTACTTTCCCTCACACAAATAATTGCACATTATATGTTTTTGCTTGAAAATCTTTAATTGATCACTTTATTGTGATTCTCCACAACAAATCTGCCATATATGTAAATGTTCAAAAGATTTATTATCTATAATGTAAAAGCTACAGATTAAAACATTCTTTTGGAATAAAGTATTGCAACGATTATTTATATATATAATTGATCAAATAAGAGGAAATATGTTGCTATTTTGATATTTATTAAACACGAAGCTAAACTATAAAAATACGTCACTTAATGAAATAGAGCTGTTTCTTTAATGGATCTGTAATAGTATATCACTAATATACCATGATATACTAATTTATAATTAGTATATCATTAATTTGCATTTCCTTATTGTTGAATGTTGTTTAACATCTTTTCTGTCCTTACTCTTCTCATATATCTTTTTTTTAGTGAAGTACCTGTTCAAATCTTTTGCTCATTTTCTGATTGGGTTGTTAATGTTAATTTGTAGAGTTCTTTGCATATTCTGGCTATGAGTCTTATATTTTTATGGCAAATACCTTATCCCAATCTGTGACTTACTTGTCATTTCTTAATGGTGTCATTCAAAGACTAATCCTGCAGATACCAACCAAAATTTTATGAAAGCTTATGCAATTAAGCTTTAGGGAGTCAGCATCAGGGACAATGTTCTAACATAGATGCTGCTCCTTGAAAAAACAGGTGAAGGCTCTATTTAAGCAGTTTTAATCCAGCATAATTAAAGGGCTGGGTTTTTTCTTTGCTCTTCTTTCCATGAGGGCATTCCATCTTTGGAACTGATAATCTCCTGCCTGTGACCTCATCATGATGGATTCCATATCATTAGTCTAGAGTGTTGTTAGCCTAAAGGGTTTGTTAGTGGTTAAAACTTTATCTCATGTAAAGTTTATATTGGGGAGAGGACTTCTTCATAAAAATAGGGACAGTCACTATCACAGTGTGGTAGGTGACCTTACCTCACATTCCCATTGGAGAAATGCTACTTTCTACCTTTTAGTGATTTGATTGGCCTCAACCTGAATTAAAATCTAGAATCATGGTTTTCTGAGATGCGCTTACCCTATCTCCTGCCTAACATGCTTTTACATAAAAAAATACTGATGTATTTGTGTTTATTTTTTATTTTTAAAAAAGATTTATTTATTTATGCATGCAAGCTGGGGTGTAGGCCAGAGGTGTGGGAAATGAGAGGATTCATCAGAGAGAGTGGGGAGCAGAATAGACAGATTGACTGAAGTACACTGCTGAGGGGAGCAGCAGGTGAGGCAGGAGAGGTCTGATGTGCCATGTGGGAATCTCCCTGGCCAGGGATCGAACTCATGCTGCAGTGTCTGTGGATAGCTTAATGGTTCTGCGCTTAATCAATTGCACCACCAGGGAGGCCCAATATATTTGTTTTTAAAATATACTTTTTTGTATGTGTCATGCAACAGATTCTTGTTGTTAGCTTTCTTTTCTTGCATTTCATATAAATAGTAAGGAGTTAGAGGATATAGAGGCATTGTCATTTTATTTTCAAATAGCTGTTTTCAAAATGCCATATGTTGGCACTTTGGTGAAATGTTGCAGGTGATTTGGAGGAAAACATTGTTTACACATGCACAGAGAGGATACTCCTTGTAGGAATGGAGAAGCTCAACAGAATAGCTATAAAAGACCCCAAGATTGCTCCTTATTACTCGAGACTTTAAACTTAGTGAAAGCAAAAACGGTGTCTGTTTGACTTACTATCAGTTCTATTTTCCAAAACATTGCCTTGTAATTTTTGTTTGAATAAATGATTGAATAACTGTATAAATAAGTAGACTGTAGATGTGGTGTATTTCAAATAAGAACATAGTGGAGTCAAAAATCTTTATTTCCTAGTCTTGTTCTGGTGCTTTAAAGCATGAACTCAAGCAAGTACTAGACATTTCTGAGTGCTACCTTGCACATCATTGGGCTAGGATGAGTTTTAATAATGTAGCAGGTGTCAGATCATTTTGAAACTATTCATTTCTACATACATTATTAACTGCTCTATGCAGCAGCATTTTAAGACATCTATCAAAACCCATTTATGTGTCACAGAATTAAAAACAAAACAAAAATCTCTTTGAATGTTGAAATGTATATTAATGTTTAGGTTTTTGATCATGAGTTTTTTTAGAGGGCAAAAAATAATGTTCCTTTTCCTCATTTTGTTATTTTAAGTGTGAATATATTATAAAACTCTGCCAATCCCGCATCCCCCCATCAGTTCAGAACTGATCCATCCTATAGCATATGCTGGAATCTACTGCCTGAAGGTAAACCGGTCTTTCAACTCACACTAATGACTATGGCACCAGATGCTTTTAGCAATGGGTATCTAGCATTATCATCTTCTCAGTATATTATTTTAGAAACCAGGGAAGTCATTAAATTTCAGGATTTACCTTCCTCTCCCCTTAAAGAACATCATCATAGCTTTACAGTTCTAGTGACTTATTGTTCCTACCTATATAAAGTAAAGAAGACACACTAGAGCTCATTTTAAAGCAGGATTCTGCTGTGTTCTTCAACTGTTAAAAAATACTGAATTCTCAGTCAACTGTTTTGTTGC
This sequence comes from Scalopus aquaticus, assembly GCA_004024925.1. Classification (NCBI taxonomy): domain Eukaryota; kingdom Metazoa; phylum Chordata; class Mammalia; order Eulipotyphla; family Talpidae; genus Scalopus; species Scalopus aquaticus. The sequence goes on along the minus strand of PVIJ01012124.1, from coordinate 21,480 downwards.
TGTCTGTACCCTCTTTACTCTTCTTAGTTGTTGATTATCTGGTGTGGGAATTCACCAGTTTCTTGGCTTTTATTTTGTGTCCCATCCTACTGTGAACATTTTGGGCAATTCACTACTTATTAGAGTATCAATTACTGAGAGAAAAGTAAAACATGAAGTTATCCCTAAGTTTATATGTTTTTGATGTAACTGTTAGATCTGTTAGTGACAAAAATGGAAATTAATTTTATGGTCATTTGTGAATTTATCATAGATCTCCTGCTACATTATCATACATGAGACATCACCATATTCCCTTATGTTCTTCTCTCCTATCTTTTGCAACCCCCTCCTGCCTGCTCCTTTGCTATATGCCTCAGTTCTATGGTCAGCTTGCTAGTTTTGACTTTTTCTTCAACTTTTGTTTGGTTTCTCTATATTCCACATATCAGTGAGATCATCTGGTATCTATATTTTTCCTTCTGACTAATATCAGCTAGCATAATCCCTTTCAGTTCTATCCTTGTTGCTGCAAGTGGCAAGAGTTTGTCTTTTTTGATTGCTGAGTAATATTCCATTCCATTCCACCTGGAGAATGATCCATGTGCAACTGAAAAAAATGTGTATTTAGATTTCGGGGGGGTGCAGTGTTATATAGATGTTTATTAGGTTCATGTACTGTAGATCTTCATTTAGGGCTATTGTGTCCTTGTTTACTTTTTTGTGGACCTGTCCCTTGGTGAGAGTGAGGTGTTGAAGTCTCTAATCATATATGTATTTTCTCATTTTCTGTTTTCAGAACTGATAGCAATAGTCTAATGTATTTTGCTGCTCCCTCATTTGGTGAGTATATATTGATGAGTGTTAGGTCTTTCTGGTGTATTGTCTCTTTTATCATTATATAGTGTCCTTCGGTGTCTCTTGTCACATTTTTTAGTTTGAAGTCTGTATTATCTGTTGTAAATATGGCTACCTCTGCCTTCTTTTGGGGGCCATTTGATTGTAGAATTGTTTTCGAACCCTTTATTTTCAATCTATGCTTACCTTTATAGCTTAAGTATGTTTCCTGGAGGCAGCAGAAGGTTGGATTCTGTTTTTTAATCAGTATGCTATTCTGTGTCTTTTTATTGGTGAATTTTAGTCCATTAACATTTAGGGTGGTTATTGATACATGAAAGTTACCATTATTATTCTTCAGTAGTAAATACTTTTTTTTAAACCTTACTATAGTTTGTGTATTCTTCAATATGTTCTAATAGGAGTTTGGAAATGTATCAAACACATTAAAAACTGTATACTCCTGTTTAAAAGTTTGATAAAATATATTAGAGGTAGTTTGCATACCATAGAACAAAATACATAGGCATTATTATCATCCTTGTTTTCCTGACTAGGCGATTGAAGTTTGGTTGTGATTCTTATTTCATTTATTGGGCCTTTACCACATACTATATGTAGCATCCCAATTTGTCAAAGATACTTGTACAACAAAACTATCTGCTGTATTATAAGGACATGAAAGAGCTTCTCACACTATAGCTTGGACTACCTAAAAGCCTTCTTTCATCCTGGTCTGTTTTTAGAATTAGAAGCCTTACAGATTGTGAGTGCTGAGCCAACATGGACTGAATGATTACAAATTTCACTGTAGAGCTCCTACTAGTTAAACACATGTATCACTGAACTGCATGAACTTCTATTAAAACCCAGTTTTCTTAATTTTTATTATCAGGCAACCTTGGACGGGTAGACCAGGTCTCTGAGTTTGAGTATGATCTGTTCATTCGGCCGGATACCTGTAATCCACGCTTTCGAGTCTGGTTCAATTTTACTGTTGAAAATGTGAGAGACTCACAGGTAAGAAAATAGTGGCTAATTCAGTTTTTTTTTTTGGAAGAATATCAAAATAATGACCATATTAAGAACATAGTTTGTATATCTGTAGCAATGACATATTATTTTTCTAAGAAATACGGAGAGATAGGTATGACTTTTGTTATCTGGTGGTTAATACAAAGATAATTTGAGAACTAAATTCTTTACTAAATGAAGCTTTAGTGTGATGTTTTAGGCATCCTTGCATACACGCTAAGGAACCATTAGTAGCTATTATATTTATTATAGACTGCTGTTCTCTGTATTATTCTTTATAAAGACCTGTGATGGACATGTCTTACCTTACTGTCAGAAAATGTTTTTCTTCTCCTATACCAAAATGTATATATCTTAAAAGCACTATGGTTCTTGTAGCCCATTCTATTTTCCCTTGCTTTGACTGCTGAGAAATTCAGTTTTGCAGCCCGCTCTAATGATTCTGGAAAACTTTTATGCTGTCTTTCAAATCTGTTTTTAACCATAATTTCTTCATCTACACTTTTTAACAGTTTTATGTTACATAATTCTGTTCGTAGCTGTTTCTAATGAGAGTAGTGATGAAAATAAAAAGAACTAAGTACATATGCTTTGCATAAACATTAATAAAAATGTAATCCTAAGAAATCAATTGTTCTGTTATATTGAGATAGCTTATCATGGAAGACGGTACGAACTTTGTATACATAGTGATATGATTCTTTTAAGCAGATGAAAGTATAGTCTTATAATCTAACATCTGCCTTTTTTCTTCAGGGTCATCTTTGCTATTATATTTGGAGAAAGTAAGGAGTTTAATTTCCCCTCCCAAGTCAGTCTATCCTGTTTGCTCTTTTACCTGGTTGTTTGCTTCTCTCCATATCTCTAATGTAACTGGAGTAATATATGAGGCAGTGGTCAGTCTGGAATTTAGACCCAGAGGGTCTTCTTGGCAGGCTGATTTCAGCAGAGGGGTCCAGCAACAGCCACTTCATGTTTACTACAGATTCTCTTAATTATCTGTATCACTGACACAGTGGGTGTATATAATGTTTACTGAAGTTTAGGGGATAACTGGGAAGTATTAAATGTATGGGAGAGCTCTGTGCATTGTTAGTGAATATGATTTATCTCAGAATTTTAAGAAAAGTTGGAAAAAAGATTTGAACCTACAAAGAGAGTTGCTTAAGGACAAACTACTTCCTAGTTTTCCTTTTTGGTTATGCTTAATCCCCTATAAGAGAATTCCTTTTTCTCTTTTACATATGAGTGCTTTGGTGGTGGATATGTTGTGATAACATAGCTCTGAAGAGGTATAAACTTATACCTCTTGTGTTGTAAATGAGTTTTAACTTAAAACAAAAGGGATAACAATATTCCTTATTTCTGCCCTCCTTAGAAAAACCTATTCTTTACCTATAGGGTATTCACCTGACCCTAGGATTATCCCTCTGGTTCCACTAAGATAATCAATAATCCTAACATTGCATTTTCCAAAGTCTATGTCACTGAGTTTTAAGATTATAACTCCTAACTGGAGGCTTTAGCCACATGTAGTAGACCAAATCTTAGTACTAGAAATTTGGCCCCCATGAGGAACTTTCTGCTAACATGAGATAAATATACAGCCTCTCATTCTTCTGTTGGTGTTCCTGTTTCATCTATATAATCTGTAGTTATCACATACACACACTATTGAAAGACAAAGCATAATTCTGAACTGGTATAGTCAGTTTATATGAAGGAAAGAAAGCATTTTCTTAAAGGCAATGTAATCTACCAGGACTTCTAAATTCACAAAAGGAATTCCAATAAGAGAGCTGACACTGTTTTATGGATACTTATTTTTAAAATTGGAAGAATCAATATTTGCTCTATCTTTCTGGTTTCTCTCTTCATATCCAGCATTATTCTTTTCTAGTTGCAGGTAGAAATCATGAACATGTTTATCTAGTTTCCTGGCACCTGATGCTAATTTATCAGCCTCTTTCTATGAACCATTTCTTCATCAGCTGTAATCATATTATAGAGTTATGGAAATCTGTCTCAAGAAGGCATAAAGATCTGCTGGAAAGATACAGTATGTATCTGTAGCTCACAGGATATTTGTTTTCATGGTTGTCTACATGAAAGAGAATGGTTTTACTATTAAGTTTGACTTGTGAGGTCTGTTTTTGTAATGTCTCCTCCTATAATCTTTTCCCATCTCTCCAATTTCCGTTAAAATGAGACCAGTATGAATGTAATCTAGTCAGGAACCTTATTTATGGTTTGGTACTAGCCGCAAAAGAAATATTAGTCATCAAAGGCTGACTCCATTAAATGAATGTTAAATATTGCAGCATCAAATATACTACTGTATAAACAGATCTTGCTTTTGGGTTACTTGATGTTTTTAGGAAGTGATAAAAGTTTAGAACATATGGTACTGTATTCCAGGACTGATGTATTAACCCCTAAAAGTAGTTGTGAAATAGTACGTTTGTAAGAGTCTAGGAAAACTAAACTTCCCAGTACCTTTTTTGAAAAGTAATTTTCTCTCTGAAAAACCGGCATTAAATTTTCTTAGGTAGAAATTTATTATTGCTACAGAATAATCCTGTGTGATGTGAAAGCTAATTTTCCTATTTAAATGCTCAGATAAAACTTCAACCAATAAGAGGAAATAAAATGGTATGCCTGGCTTATTTCAATTCTGTTTTCTTTCCTCTATAATCTTTTTATCACTTTAGATTTATTTTTTCTCTTTTCTGATTGTAAAACGAGCCAATGCTCAATGTAGTGAGTATGGAAAATATAATTATTAGAAGCAGAGGAAATGCACACACATATACATACCCAAAATCTTATAACCTAGAAACAAATACTAATAACTTTTGTTTACTTACATGTATTTTTTTTCTATTTTACCTTTTTCAGCATAAGTCTGTATGATACATACATTTTTATATCTTGCTTTTAAAGAAATTCAGCAATATCATGAGCAATTATGTATCATTAAAAACTTAAGACATGGCTGTACAATAGCTATTTTTACAGTGGGCCATTTTCCTGCTCTTGACTATAAAGTTTGCTTCCCACTATATGTTATTATAAATAATACTGTAGTGACCATCTTTATGCATGAAATGTTATCTACATTTTTGAAGATAAATTCCTATGAGTAGATTGATGGTCAAAGAATGTGAATATTATAAAAAATTTTTTAAAGATTTATTTATTTATGCATACGAGAGCTGGGGTGCAGGCCAGAGGTGTGGGGTGTTGAGAAGATTCACCAGAGACAGAGTGGGAAGCAGAATGGCAGATCTACTGAAATACACTGCTGAAGGGAGCAGCAGGCAAGACAGGAAATCTCCCTGGCCGGGGATGCTGCTCCATGTGGAAATCTCCCTGGCCGGGGATCGAACTCCTGCTGCAGTGGCTGCGGATAGCTTCATAGTGCTGCACTTAACCTGTTGTGCCACCAGGGAGGCCCCTATGAAAACTCTTGATACATGTTTATAAATTGCTCTCCAAAAATTTATACTATTTTTAACTATTTTGAGATACTTTTTTTTAAAGATTTATTTATTTTTGCATACAAGCTGGGGTGCAGGCCAGAGGTGTGGGGCGGTGAGAGGGTCCACCAGAGATAGAGTGGGGAGCAGAACAGGCAGATCGACCGAAATACACTGCTCAGGGGAGCAGCCGGTGAGGCAGGAGAGGTCTGCTGCGCCATGTGGGAATTTCTCTATCCAGGCATTGAACTTGCGCCGCTGCCTCTGCCAACAGATTCACGCACTGCACTTAACCCGTTGTGCCACTATGGAGGCCCAGTAATTGAGATACTTTTGCTTTAATTTCTTGTTTTGAATTGTTTTAGGAATTCAGATATTTATACATTTAGAATAAATTATTTCTTTTTTCTTTGAAACTTTACAAAAATAAAGGGCTATGATGCAATGTTTCATACCTTTAGTGATAAAGGAATTAATTGTTTTACAGCAATAACATGAGACAACAAAACAGACGCATTTATTAGTTTGAATCTTTTTTTCAATTTGTCAATCCTCTTTTGTCTGAAGTATGCCAACAAATTTTCCTCTGAGGTTTATAATGGGAAACTTTTTTGAAAGGATTTTTTTTTAAATATCGAAGTATTTCTTAATGTTGCTTAACACACACAAATATACATGCTTTTACATATGACATGCTTTAATTGGATTTTAAAATTTTAAGAGAGCTTGCTACTTTTATAATGTCTATTTTAGAGATTTCAGGAATAGACTGAAACTTCAGTGAAACTTCATTCCAGCCATGGCCAAAAGCAACAGTCCACAGAGGCAGCATATAACACTAGAAAGGGCAAAGACAGTGGATGCAAATAGATATGATTTTATGTTGTGACTCTGATGCATATGAGCACTTTTAATCTTGATTAGTTAATTTAATTTTTTCGTTACCTCAGTTTTCTCATCTTTAAGATGAAGATAATCATACTAGCTCATACGGGTGTTGTGAAAATTAAATGAGACAATGTATGTAGACTCTACCATGGTAGATTATTATCAATAATTGATGACTATTGTAAAACACCAGAATAATAATAATACTAACAAAAACAAGAACTACCAGAACAGATTTATTATAAGATTGCTACTACTGGTTTTTTTTTTTTAAGATTTATTTATTTATACATACAAGCTGGGGTACAGGCCAGAGGCGTGGGGCGGTGAGAGGATTCACCAAAGATAGAGTGGGGAGCAGAACAGGCAGATCAGAAATACACTGCTGAGGGGAGCATCGGGCAAGGCAGGAGAGGTCTGCCGCACCATGTGGGATTCTCCCTGGCTGGGGGTCGAACTCACATCACGTGCTGCCCACAGCTCCACAGCACAGTGCTCAACCACTGCACTACCAGGGAGGCCCGCTACTACTGTTTTTAATTCTATTCTTATTCCTTCTCTTCATCCTTCTCCTGCTTGCCATCCCCACCTTCTCTACTGCTTTCAAATCAAATATTGTTCATTTTCATTATCATCATGGATCAAGCAAATTTTATTTTTTATTTTATTTATTTTTTGATCAAGCAAATTTAATGGTTAAGCATATGAACTCTATGTCAGGCACACTTGAACTCCAGACTCATTTCTACTGTTAATATTTCTGTGACCTGAGTAATTTATTGTTCTATTTATGTATTTAAATAATCAATTTATGCCTATTTAATTGGATTAATAGTAGTATCTAACAAAGGTGATGTAAAAGTTACAAGTGATGATACATATAAAAAACTTAACGTAGTGCCTGGCACGTAAGAAATGGTCAATGAATGTTAGCTGTTAATATGACTGTACTTCTTATACTATTTCCACAAAATAGAGAATAGGTTCTCATTTTCTTGGTCATTCAATTCATTATAGAAATAATGAACATTTACCGAACACTTACATGTTACAGGTACTGTTATAAATTCTGTAGATTAGTTTATTTACTCTTCAAAACAATCCTTTGAGAATTGTGCTATTATTACCATTCTCTCACTTTACAGATAGGGAAATTGAAAGAGAAATACAACAGTGTTCTTAACTGCTACAGCTGTCATAATTATTAATGTTGGAACCAGGATTTGTATACAAGTAGCCACTGTAGAAATACTTAGAAAATTTGAAAAGTATAAATAAGTACTGGGAACAGAAAAAAAATCCCAGCAACCCAAATGCATAATCATATTGCTGAAAAGGAATTACTGTGAATTTTTGGACATATTTATATTTAGAGTTATTTGTTTTTTATTTTTGAGCATATTTTTTTCTGACTCTGGAACTCACTCACTTTACTTCTGTCTAATGTTGCCTCTCAACATATTAATCTTAATAGATATAGGAAAACCAATAGCTAAAATTCAAACTAAGACTCACAGCACACTAGGATGAGAAAGGAACTTCCTCTTCTGATAATGGAGCAAGACAAACAAAAACAAACATACATAGTAGTGAAACTTTTAAAACATAACTTTAAAGTTAGGAGCAAGAAAAGGATGATTTTATCGATATACTTCTCAGAGTTTTGTAGTTAGTATATATTAATGAGTAACTGCAAAGCAATAGGTGGTCTCTACAGAGTAGGATAGTGAAAGAAAATAGAAGGTATTGCAGTGATTCAAATAACTGGTAATATTAATGTGTAAAGTATAACTATAATAGTAGCCAAAGGAATTATAATGGTAGATAAGATATTGGAGAGAAGAAACTCAAGGAAACAAGAGAGTTGGGATGATTATCTCTGTACAGATTGAAGAAATGTCCATGAGGCTGAACAGTAATCGCTGAGAAATTAGAAGGAATGACAGAATAGAGAGATGACACAATAATGAGAGGTAGTGGAGAGGTAGCCTGATGAAATGATATTCAAACTTATGTCCATGAAAAGAAATAATTAATATTATAAAGATGTCAGTTCTCTGAAAATTAACTTATTTTAATACAACTTCAGTTAGAATGCTTCCTCCCCAATATCTTTTCAAAGAATTTGATAAGCTAATTCTAAAGTTCATGTAGGAAATCAAAGAGCCAAAAAAATCTAAGTCAACATTGAAGAAGAATAATGAATGGCTATACATTTTCATATTATGGAAACTTATATTTCAGCCAGCAATTTTTATTTATAGCAATATTTATTAAAATAGCATGGTATTGGCATAAGAATAGACAAATAGCCCAAATTGACAGACTGCAACTCAGAAACGTCTGTTTATATAAAGGAACTTGGTATATGACAGAGGTTGCATTGCAAAATATTAGGAAGAGTATGATATATTCAGTCAATAGACTTGGTTGACAAACAATATCCATATCTTGCACTATTTTAAAAAACCTCATTGATGGATTAAAGACTTAAATATGAAAGCAAATTAAAAGCTTAAGCTATAAATTAAATATAAAATAATTTTTTTATTAGCTTTGGATTAGAATTGCCTTTCTTTTGCAAGGTAAAGAAAAAAAAATCATAAAATGCAAATTGATACTTTTTAGTTTGTAAAAATAGGTGTATTTGACAAATGACCCCAAATTGAAAGATATGCACTATCCCGGAAAAGAAATTTGTGCAGTATATTGCAGATATAAGATTGGTATTCAAAATATATGAGAACTCTTACCAAAAAAATAAGACAAAGAAAAAGGAAAACAGCAAAATAAACCAAGGTCATAAATAGGCAGCTCACAAAAGACTGTGATAGAGTGAATAGAACTATTCTCAAAAAGGTTGGGTTGGGAGAAGATGTTTTCTTAACAGCTCTAAAGAGGAGAGCAATCTCTCATTTATAATGGCATATAAAAACCACCCTTGCTTCTGAGTGTTTAGGGATAGTATTCATGTTATAGTAAGAAAAAGCATAATATTTGATATCAGGATTTTTTTTTTGTTGTTGTTAACTTGCTACAACTTTTTGGTTGGACAAGTTACACTACCATTAAGCTTCAGCCATTCATCTTTGAGTTTTATTTAATACTGATTATCTTGAGGTGTTGTTTTGAAAATCGATGGTAGATATTTATAAAACTGCCATACAGTATCTGCAACATAGCTCCATATTTTTATTATTAGTTTAAGTAATTTTATTTGTAGAATAGTTCAGTGGTACATTTACTTCTGTATGGTCTTTCTAAGATACATTGTTAGTCATGATTCTGATTCATGGGCCAGGAAACTTTTGTTAAATAAGACATTCAGAAAATAGGACATTATTATTGTTATTATTGTTTTGAAAGTCATCTATCATGTGCTTTTGCAAATGCTTTTGCCCACACTAGGGTTGATATTTTTATTCACTTAACAGTATATTTCACAAAACACACTTATGATTTCTGTAAAGTCCAATTTGTCTGTTGTTATTTTAAGGATCATGTTTTTGATTTTAATTTCTAGAAATTTTTATCTAAGATTTCTAGTCACGAAATTTTTCTTTTGTATTTTCTTCTAAAAGTTTTATGGCTTTATACATAACTTTATGATTCATTTTAAATTAATATTTATACATGATATGAACTATGAATTGAAGGTGTTTTTGAATTTTTCATTTTTTGCATATGTGTGTCTATTTTAGTATCATCTGCTGAAAGATTACCCTTCCTCTATTGAATTCTTTTTGCATCTTTGTTTTGAATAATTTCTATTCCACTAAACCATATGACTAGCCTTTCTCCAATTCCATACCTTTTTTATTTCTGTAGTTTTACAGTAAGTCTTGAAATCAGGTGGTATAAATTGGCCAACTTGATATTGTTTTTCAAAATTCTTCTTGTTATGTTAGTTCCTTTGCCTTCTCATGTGAAATTTAGAGTAATCTTTTTGGTTTCTACAAAAATATCCTGTTGGGATTTTGATTGGTTAGATTTAAAGGAGATTGATATATTGACATACTGAGAACATTATTTCTTTCAATCCATGAACAATGCATATTTTGCCATCTATTTATGTCTTGTTTGATTATTTTCATCAGTTTTTTTTGTTTGTTTCCAGTATTCTTTTTTCCCCTCCAACATACAGGTCTCATATGTTTTATGTCTAAGTATTTCCTGTGGCTTTCTTTTTGGTGTTATTATAAATGAAATTACTAAAAAAAATTCAACTATTGTTCTTTGCTATTAGCTAACAATTAGATGCTGACTTTATATTCTGCATCCTTGCCAAACATTAATTTTAGTAGGTTATTTGTCAATTTCAGATTTTCTACATAGGCAGTTAAGCTGTCTGGGAACTGTTTTTATCTGTATGCCTTTTTGCCCTTGTTTTATTCCACAGACTAGGAACTCTGAAACTTGTTGAGTAGAGTAGTTAGTAGTGAGAATAAATGTAATTGTCTTATTCCCAATCTTAGGGAATACACCCAGTGTTTCACCCCCTAAGTATGATATTAACTATAATGTTTTATGTTTTTTTTAAATGAATGTCCTTTGTTAAATTGAGAAAAATCTTTTCCACTTCTAAATTACTGATAGTTTTTGTAAGAGCTGTTGAATTTTGTCAAGTGCCCTATGATTGTTTTAAGCAAATCATAGAGTCACAAAATTTCGAAGTCGAAAGTCATCTTATTTGTTCTTTCTCATATCTGAGGCCTCCACATTAATTATCACCTGAAAATATTATTCTTAGAGTAACACAGTGGCTCTCTATAACTAAAAATATATACTTGCATGAGGAATTTTTCTATATTTTCATTTATTTATTTACTAATCTATGCAATAAATCTGTGAGAAACCGAAACTCACAGAAGTAACAAGTTGGAAGTCAGCAGTCCAGTCACACAAGAAAACTTAATGTTCTTTTAGCATACTAAGTCACGTTTGCCTTTTCATTTCTATATCCATATTTCCAGAATGCTTTAAGCTCTTCATAATCCAAACTTTATATCTTTTTTTAATATAAAAACCTGAGAATCATAATGATGAAACGAGTCACTCAATATCTTACATTTTGCTTGTGGCATAACTGAGCTTACAGGCAGAATTCTTGACTTACATACTAGTTCATTTGCTCCCTTCAGTAATGTCTGCTGCGGTTTTCATTTTAAATATAACCTCATTTTCTATTCTTATTTCTTTCTTCCACAATGCAGATATTTTGAGGGCCCAGCCTTTTGCTTGTTGGGTGATGTCTCATATATAGACTTTAGGCAAACAGCTTTCACTTTAAGAAAAAGTAGTGTATCAAACCCAATTTTATACCAAGATTACTCTTGTCTCACTGATTTAGCTGCTATACTGAATTTCAAGAAAAGTGTAGATGCTTGCATTGGATTTGGCACCCTATTATGTGACAGCAGAAAGAGTTGACTGTAGTAATTTTTTCTAAATTGTTTTTAATTTATAATATCTAGAACAGTGACTTACATATAATACAGGCATTCTGTCTTCAAAATTTGTAAATATTATATTGTTGACATCACTCAGTGAAAACATAGTCTATAAGCACTTGATAAAAAGCAACCAAATAGGGAAGTTTTTATTTTCACTTTATCTTCCCTTTTCTCTTAAAAGTAAAAAGCTAATCTATGAAGTATAGTATATAATACTCCAACAATATGTATAATGTCATGTAAAAATATGTCTGAATAAATATGTTTGGTTTAGGATGTTTAATTTATGTGATTGATAGTAACATTTTTTTTTTCCTGAAAATTCCCTTGGTCAAATCATTCGATGTGCCCAATGGGAAAAAGTTAGTAGCAAAGAGACTTTAATATGTTCTCTTATGGAATTTATCTGAGTATGTAATAAGTTCTTAGATTGTGAAGCTGCAACTTGTTAAGAGAGAGTAGAATCAAGTAGCCCTGAATTGAAATTAAAACTTAATAACTGTGTATTACTTGTTGGCTTTCAACTAGTTACTTAACCTTTCTGAATTTAACTTTGCATATAAAATAGCATTGCTTCAAAGCATTGTTGTTTGAATTAAATGAAATAATTTATCTGTTTAAAATTAAATTGAATAATGAAGACATAGTAAGGGTCCTTGGAATATGGTTTGTTTTTGGAAATTATTAGATTTATTCAGGGTTTATTGAGAATTTCTTAGATCAGGCACTGTGCTAGACACTGAAAATACAATGGGAAGAAAAGTTGTTCTTATGGTGCATAGAACTTACATTTTAGTGAGAGAAACAATATAATACACAAGCAAATGTACAAAATATTGATTTAGTTAAGTGATAAGTTTTATGAAAAGTAAACCTTATCACTAAACTCGATTAGTTTGTACTCCAAAGTAGTGGTACTTAAGGTAAGGCTCAAATGATCTCTACCAACATAGATCATTATTTCAAGGTTGTTTATTAGCTAAATAACTGAATAGTTGATAAAATATGGACAGATGACTAGAGAGAGCAGTTTCATTTAGTCAAATAACATTTTGGTTTTACATTGCATACCAAGGTATTTTTGCACTCGTGGAGCACACTAGTAATGAGAATGAATCTGTTGCACAAAAAACTGTAGTGTATAAAGACAGTAAGTTTAATATTGGAGCTCTTGGTAAAGTCTTATGAAAAATAATCACTTTCATTTGGACTGGAGATCAAAGAATGGATAAAGATTAAAAAAATAAGACAGTATTTGATCTGATCATTAAAGCCAGTCTTGAAAAAGAAAAGCTCATCTTTGTCAACTAAGTATCATAAACCTGTATGACAATCTCAAACTTCAATTTAATAGTGAAATAAGTGGTAAAAAAAAACTCCCACAAATCATATATATCATGGTGCCAAATTATAGAAAGCAAGACATATCTTTATATTTCATTAAGATTGTTAAGTCAGCCATAGCCTAGGGTAGTCATATTTCAGTGTTTATTATGCTTTAACATCAATATTTTATGATGCAATATGACATGAAGAGGAAAACTTTCATATGAACTTCACATTGAGGAATTTCAGGCTGGAATTTTTTTTTTTACTCTTTTTGTGCAATTTTAGCTACTGAACAATTTAAAAAGACCCAAATTTAGACTGGAAACTTATTGTGACATAAACTTATAAATATTGCTGTTGCAATATAAATAAAACACAGATGCAGAAAGTAAAAAAGATCTTTATGCAAATGAAACTCTGGGTACCAGAAACAGAACATCTTAGGCTAGATAAGTCTTAAAGCTTTGGGTTGTTTGGCTGATCTACTGCCAAAGGAATGAGAGATTGATATTTAAATTTTATGCAAAGTTTCATTGGTAGTCTAAGCCTGGCTTTGGCAGAACAAAAGTAATAATGTTAAGAGGAAAAAGCACTGAAAGTTTTATAGGGTTGCTTTACTGAATGGATGGCGAAAGCTTTCTTGTCTAAGTGGATCAACTGTCAGGAAGTCGTATTATGCTCTCTTATGAACCTGGCATGTTCCAAGTTACTTGGAACCTACCTTACTTTTGTATTCACCTAGGATTTCAGCAAATTTACTTTCAACTTTTTAAACATTGCTGATGACTCTAGTTTCACACTGATGCATCTTTCTGGCTGTTGGCCAGACACTGCCACATCAGTATTGAGCGTCAACTTTCCCAAAGTCTGTAGCCGACTCTTTCAGTCTTTTTAAATTTATTGTACTCCCGTCTACTTAATTACCTAAACTAGAAACTTGGGGCTCATTTTTGATGATTAAATTATTATTCATCCTGTCCTATCTATCTGGAAGACCTTTCTCTTATGTCTAACTTTGCTTGACCTAAGAAGCCTTTACCAGAAACAACAAATGTTGGCAATGTGAGGAGAAAAGGAATTCTTATACATTATTGGTAGAAATGTAGACTTGTCCAGTCCTTGTGGAAAAGTTTGGAGGTTTCTCAAAATATTAAAAATAGATTACCATATGATCCAGCAATTCCACTCCTAGATATTAACCTGAAGAATGCAAAACCATTTCTTTGAAGGGATATATACACACATATGTTCACTGCAGTTCTGCTTAACATTTGCCAAGCTAGTAGAACAATGTGATTGCCCAAGAACAGATGAGTGGATGACAAAGATGTGGTATATATATTCACAATGGAACAGTACTCTGGTAACAACAACATGCATGGATCTGGAGGGGTTAATGATAAGCAAAATAAGCCAGAAGGAAAAAGATAAATAAAATATTGTATGGTTTCACTCATGTGGAATATAGAATAAACAAAGTAGAATAAATCTAAAACAAAGCCTGAAAATCTGACTGCAAATCTGAAGTCTACTAGTTGGTGGGGGGGGGAGTATGGAGAGCAAACGTGGGGGTACATGGACTCTGGTGGAGGACTGTGGGTACCTTGGTGGTGGGTGTGGTAACATATCTGAAGAGGTGTGATCCTTACTGAACCATTTACACTATTGTAAAATAGTGTTATCACAATAAAAAATTATCAAATAAAAATATAAAATTGATTTCAGGTATTTATTCAAAACCTATGTACTCCCAATCTCAGTTAATGAAAATCCCATTCTTTCACTTGCTCAGGTTCAAAATTTGGAGTCATCTTGCATTTGAGCACCTTACTTTCTTACACATACTTCTTAATTCAGCATTAATTTCTGTCTGGTGTAACTTGAACATGTATTTACAATCTAATCAATTCTCATTACCTCTACTGCAGTTTCCCTGGTCCATGGCACCTTTCTATCTGCCTAAATTATTAAGGTATCCTTATGAATGGTCTCCCCTTTTTTGCTGTTGCCCTTTTTGAGCCTCACTAAACATACACTCTTCTGCTGAAAATCCTCTAAGTAGTTTTCTGTCTAATTTTTAGTGAAATTCAACTAATTCAACTGCCTAAAAATCCCTGTAGGTTTAGCTCTTTGTTAACTCTCTAACCTCATATCCTGCTACTCTCCCTATCATTCCCTATAGTCTAGACACATTGGCTTCTTTGCTGTTCCTGCAACATCCTTCATATACTTATATCTCAGAGCTTTTTATATTTTGTTTCCTCTCATGGGAAAGCTTTTCCCAAAGATGTTCTAATGGCACACTCTGTCATCTCTTTTAGGTTTTTTTTTTCAAGTGTCACTTTCTTAGTGAGTTCTAACTGACCATCTTATTTAAAATTGTGGTCCTTTGGGAAGCAGACTCTCAGGCGCTCTAGGGAAAGGAACTGTCCCACCTGCGCACTCCAACTGATACCTGGTGAGTTCCTGGATGGGAGTTTAGCTGCTGGGAGCAAGTTACACCCCCAGGCGACTGCCCCAGGGTTTTTAGGAACCTCAGAGACCCCAGATTGATTGACTGCCTCCACACACTGCCCGCCATCACCTGCTGGGCCCCCAGGCTTGCTCAGGGAAGCAGACTCTCGGGCGCCCTAGGGGAAGGAACCATCTCCACTCGTGCACTCCAACTGATACCAGGTGAGTTCCTGGATGGGAGTTTAGCCATTGGGAGCAAGTTTCATGCCCAGGCGACTGCCCTAGGGTTTTTAGGGACTGAGGAGAGCCCGGATTGATCAACTGCTGCCATTGCTGGCTGGGCCCCCAGGCTTGCTCAGGGAAGCAGACTCTCCGGCGCCCTAGGGGAAGGAACCGTCTGTACCAGTCGAGTTCCTGAATGGGAGACTAGCTGCCGGGAGCAAGTTACACCCCCAGGCGACTGCCTTGGGGTTTCAAGGGACTGAGGGGAGCCTGGATTGATCGACCGCCCCCACACTGCTGCCACCATCTCTGGCTGGGCCCAGGCTTGCTCAGGGAAGCAGACTCCCAGGCATCCTAGTGAAAAGGACCATCGTACATTGCCCAATCCAACTGAGAGAGCGTGAGTGCCAGGCCAGAAGGATAGCCTGCACAGAGCAAGTTAAGCCCCCGGCCTCTGGCCTTGGGTTTTCGGACCTGACTCTAGCATGCACTGGAATAGGTCTCACGCCTACACCACCACCTCCATCACCACTGCCAATACTGTCTCTGAGTAGTAGCACTCGTGTGTGCAATAGGGAAGATACCACTGTTGCCCACTGAAACTGAACAAGTGAGTCCCAGTTGGGTAGGATAACTTTCAGGGAGCTAGTGCAGACCGGCCATAGTCCTCAGTGCTGGGGTTCTCTGAACTGAGTAGAGCTGGCACTGGAACCACCAACCATCATGATCCCTGGTAAAGTACAGCCTCTACACCACTGTTGGAGTTGGGGACCACACAACCACCTTCTGGACCTTTGGAGTTAAAACAGAGGAAGAGGATCACTACAGACAACATACCCACAGCATCACTACCCAGTGGTGTTTTGGCCTAACAGGACCGGAATTGATTAGAACACCAGCCCTTGACATCCAGGAAAGAGTACCCCAAAGAAATGCATGCCAGGGCCAGTGCCACAATTTCCCAACAATTACAACAAATCAGAAGAAAAAACGGGGAGAAAGAGAAATACAAATAAGCAAGCAAGCCCTCAGGGGGAGGCCACATCACAAAAAGAAAATCAAGCATCAGAACTCAACAATAATGACATGGAAGAGCTCTGCCTCTCAGATAGAGAATTTAAAAATCATCATACTTAAGGGAAAAAAATGAAAAAATAATTAATAATCTGGAGAATGAAATCAAGACTCTAAGGAAGGAGAATAAGAGTTTAATAGAAGAAATAAAGAACTCTGGGAAAAGCAATAAAAACAGAATCGATCATGGAAGACCGTATCAGCAATCTCAAAGATTCAGATAATAAACGAATAAAAAAGGAAAAGGAAATAGAAGCACAAAGGGAAAAAAATGAAAAAAAATTCAAGAACTATCTGACACCATGAAGAAAGGAAATATAAGAGTTATAGGAATCCCAGAAATAGAGGAGAGGGTCCAAGGAGCAGAGAAAATATTAAAGGAGGCGATAGAAGAAAAATTCCCAAATATGAAAATAGATATACAAGAAGCAAAAAGAACTCCAAATTACCATGATGTTAGAAGAACTACACTTAGGCACATGGTAGTAAAACTCACACGAGTACAGGATAAGGAAGAAATATTGAAGCTGATAAGGGGGAGGAAACAAATAACTTATAAAGGAAAGCCAATCAGGATGACATCAGACTTCTCCGAGGAAATGATATGGGCAAGAATAGAATGAAGGGACATAGTCAACAAACTCCAAGACAATAAATGCCAACCAAGAATACTTTACCCCACAAAGCTCTCCTTCCTCTATGAAGAAAGGATAAGGACCTTCCCAGACAGAGACTTCAGAAATTTGTCATGACTAAGCCCCCACTCCAAAAAATACTACAAGAAGTCCTAAAGCCAAAACCAACAGAGGAATGAAAAAGAAGCAGAATAAAACAAGGAATAAAAGCACAAAAAGACAAATTGGATGGCAAATATAGATGCCAAGGTATCAATATTAACTCTAAATGTAAATGAACTAAACTCATCAATAAAAAGGCACAGAGTAGCAAGATGGATCAAAAAACAGACCCAACCTTCTGCTGTCTACAGGAAACACATTTAACTACAAAAGAAACACAGATTGAAAGTAAAAGGCTGGAAAACAATCCTACAAGCAAACAGACCAAAAAAAGAAGGCAGGGACAACTATACTTATATCAGATAAAATAGACTTCAAACTAAAAACGGTAAAAGGAGACATAGATGGTCACTACATCATGATAAAGGGGACAATTAGTAGGATGATATAACCCTCATCAACATATACTCCCCAAATAAAGGAGCACGAAAATATATAAAACAATTATTATCATCCCTGAAAACAGACATCAGAGGAGATATATATATATATATATATATATATATATATATATATATATATATATATATATATATATATATATATATATATATATATACACACACACACACACATACATACACACTAGGAGATCTCAACACCCCACTCTCACCAATGGACAGATCAATAAGACCAAAAATAACCAAGGACACTAAAGCTCTAAATGAGGACCTAGACCACATGGGCCTAACAGATATCCATAGGGCACTACATCCCCAAAAATCTGAATAAATGTTTTTCTCAAGTGCACACGGATAATACTCCAAGGCTGACCACATACTAGGTCACAAAACAAATTTCAACAGATACACTAAGATGAAAATTTTACCTGCTATCTTCTCTGATCATAAAGGAATCAACTTAGAAATAAACCATGAAAAGAAAAAAAAGGAACCCCCTTTCTTCATGGAGATTGAAACCCACACTGTTGGAAGACCACTGGACTAATGAGGAGATCAAAGAAGAAATTAAAAAAAAAATACTTAGAAATGAATCACAAAGAAGACACAACGTTCCAGACTGTTTGGGACACAGCAAAAGCAGTAATAAGAGGGAAATGTATAGCAATACAGGCTCACATCAAGAAACAAGAAACAACCCAAAGAAACAATCTAATCTCCCATCTCAAAGAACTAGAAAATGAACAACAACAAAACTCAAAAGCCAACATAAGAAAGGAAATCATAAAAACCAAAGCAGAAATAAATGAAATGGAAATGAAAAAAACAATCCAGAAGATCAATGAAACCAGAAGCTGGTTCTTTGAAAAAATAAGTAGACAAACCTCTACCCAGGCTTACAAAGAAAAGATGGGAGAAAACACAAATAAATAGGATCATAAATGAAAGAGGAGAAATTACAACAGACACAGCAGAAATCAAAAGAATAATCAAATTATTATGAACAGCTATATGGAAACAAGTTCAACAACTTAGAGAAAATGGACAAATTCCTAGAACTATACAATCACCCAAAACTGGATAAAGAAGATATAGAACATCTAGACAGGCCAGTCACAAACAATGAAATTGAAACAGTAATCAAAAACCTCCCCAAAAACAAAAGCCCAGGACCAGATGGTTTCATAAATGAATTCTACCAAACGTTAAAAAATGAACTAATCCTTATCTTACACAAACTCTTTCAAAAAACTGAGAAGGAAGGAATACTACCAAACAGATTCTATGAAGCCAACATTACACTAATACCAAAACCAAACAAAGACAACACAAGAAAAGAAAACTACAGACCAATCTCTCTAATGAACACTGATGCAAAAATATTCAACAAAATATTAGCCAACAGGATCCAACAATGCATCCAAAAGATAATACACCACAACCAAGTGGGATTTATTCCAGGGACACAAAGATGGTTCAACATCCGAAAATCAATCAATATAATCCAACACGTCAACAAAAAGAAAAATAAAAACCATATGATCTTATCAATAGATGCTGAGAAAGCATTCAATAAAGTGCAGCATCCATTTATGATAAAGGCCCTTGAAATCCTTGGGATAGAAGGAACATACTTCAATATAATAAAAGCCATATACAACAAACTCACCGCCAATATTATCCTCAATGATGATAAGCTGAAAGCTTTTCCCCTAAGATCAGGAACAAGGCAAGGAAGTCCACTCTCACCATTGCTTATCAATATAATACTGGTAGTCCTAGTGAGAGCAGTAAGATAAGATAAAGACATACAAGGAATCCAAATAGGGAAAGAAGAAATTAAATTATCACTTTTTGCAGATGATATGATAACATACATAGAGAATCCTAAAAACTCCATAGAAAAACTACTCAAAATTATACACCAGTTCAGTAAAGTAGCAGGATATGAAATCAACGCACAAAAATCAGTAGCCTTCCTATATACAAAACAGTCAGAAGAAGAAATCATCAAGAGAATTACCCCCTTTAAAATTGAAATTAAAAGTCAAATGCCTGGGAATAAACCTAACAAGAGGTAGAGGATTTATACAAAGAAAACTATAAGACACTATTAAGAGAAATAGAGGAGGACAAAAAAAAAAAAAATGGAAAGACATCTCCTGTTAATGGGTTGGAAGAATTAACATTACCAAAATGGCCATACTACCAAAAGCAATTTACAGATTCAATACTATTCTGATAAAAATCTCAATGACATTCTTCAAAGAGATAGAACAAATATTGATAAAATTCATATGGAACCGCAAAAAACCTTGAATAGCCAAAGCTCTTCTGACTAAAAAGAAAGAAAATGGAGGGATTACACTCCCAGATTTCAAACTATACTACAAAGCCATAATAATTAAAACAGCATGGTACTGGAACAAAAAACAGACACCAAGACCAATGGAACCGAATAGAAAACCCAGAAATAAATCCACAAATCTATGGACAACTAATCTTTGACAAAGGAGCAAAGAATATGCAATGGAACAAGGTTTACTTGTTCAATAAATGGTGCTGGGAAAACTGGACTGCTACATGCAAAAAAAAATGAAGCTAAACTACTACCTCACACCATGCACAAAAACCAACTCAAAATGGATAAAAGACCTGGATGTAAGATCTGAAACCATAAAAGTTATAGAAGAAAATATAGGCAAAACTCTACATGACATACATCTCAGTAAAATCTTTAAAGACATATCCCAAAAAGTGAAGGAAGTCAAGGAAAAGATAAACAGCTGGGACTACATCAAACTAAAAAGCTTCTGTACAGCAAAAGAGACAATAATCAAAACAAACAGACACCCTACTAATTGGGAGAAAATCTTTGCACACAATATAACCGATAAAGGTCTATAACTAAAATCTACAAGGAGCTCACACAAGTCACCAAAAACAAAGTCAGTAATCCAGTCAAAAGAACAGATGAGCTAAAAAGACACTTCTCCAAAGAAGAAAAGCAAATGGCCAATAGGTATATGGAAAAATGTTCAACATCATTTATAATCAGGGAAATGCAAATCAAAACCACAATGACATACCACCTCACGCCAGTGAGAATGGCGCACATTAAAAAAACAGGCAACAGGGACACACCCCCAAAACATGGCGGCGAACAGACGCTAGGATCAGGCTCTCCTACAAAAAATTGATTTATGGAGAAAAATATCCCTAACTTTGAGAGCTGTCTCGAAGAGAACCGGATACCCTATGCAATACAATCAACCCCGGGGGTGCTTTGGACTTAAAAATAAACTGAAGAGTCGGAGTAAAGAGAAGAGAGGGGACATCTAATTCCACACAAAGGAGGAGCAGAGAGGAGAGATGGGCGGACCAGCTTCCCCTGAGAGCCACTGAATACAAGGTTAGAAACTGCGGTGAGGTTGGAGGGCTCCGGCCAGCCGACTGGAAGCGCGACCCCCACCCCCCCACCCCACGACCCCCCTCTCTTCCCTGCGTGGCAGCCCTGAGGAGCCGGAAAGCG
>PVIJ01012123.1:14202-51411 GCA_004024925.1 Scalopus aquaticus | reverse complement strand
ATATCTCGCTTCCAGGAGCTAATGAGTAAGGCCAATGAATGCAGGCATGGTGGAGAAACTTAGTGACTGTTCTCCTGAAATTATACTTAAATTTATTTGCAAGAAAAATATCGCATCCAGACTTTGGGAACACTTCTTTGAAGGCTCCGCCCATAGAGTGACCTTGTCAAAACAATATGGGGGTCTAGTTTGCGACAGGGCCTCCTGTCCTGACTGCCATCACCCGGGGCTCCGGGCCTGGTGTCTCTGATAGCACCTCTGGGGGACCCGCGGTGACCATCACTACTGGCCAGTGTGGTCTAGCTCTGGTGACAGGTGACCAGGCCTCTGCCTGCAGTGCTGGTGGGCACCGTGTGGTGAGACGGCCACCGCCTCTGGCTGCGGTAATGCTTCGTTTGCCATTTACAAGATAAACTGTGGTTCCTGGGGCCCGGGGTGTCTCTTGCGGTTGTGCGCAGGTGAGACCCAAGACAGCGACCTGTACTCTGCCGGACCCTGTCCTTGGTTCAGCTCTACCCCACAGGCCCCTGCTGTGTGGGTGTGTACTGCTACAGCCCTCGGATTTGGTTTTGGGGCCTTTTGGCTTTGGGGCCTCTTGGCTGCTCTCCGTCTAGAGCCCGGCCAGTGGGCACTGCGGCCTTTCCGCCTGTCCAGCCATACCACCCCACCCGCCCACGTCCCTTACACCACGTTGCCGTTTCTGGAAGAAGCCATGCGTCTCCTCTGCACCGAAAACGGTCAGATCAATAACTGGCCCCAGACGGCGGGCGTGGGAAGAAGAGGCAGCGCTGCTGCTTGAAGGGGCGTTTTGTAGGGAGCCTCTTCTCCCGCCCCCCGGAAGCAACACCTGCGGGATGGATGGCATCGCATGGGCAGCTCTGCGGGCACGTGAGGCCCCTTCCTCCCTGGCGCTGCCTGGACCCTGCGCCCGCGCTGTGCTGAGCACAGGGAAGATGCTGAGGAAACCTCGACGGGGACGCTCGAGGGCCACGCGGCCCCTCCGCCGTGTGTGTGACGGGGCGGCTGCTCGGGCACGTCTGTGCTTGGCGCCACAAGGCTGGCCGGCCCTGCTGCGCTCACTGCGCCCCGTCCTCTGGATGCTGCTTGACGAGGGCCAGTCTGCGCCTCAGCCCGCAGCAGCCTCCCGGCCTGGGGTTCTGCTTCCTGGTTCCTTCGGGGACCTGCTGAGCCGCGCGTGCCCGCCCAGGGTGTGCGTGGATCCTGTGCAGCCACGGCCATGTCGTCTGCCTTTGCATCTCCTTGGTGCGGAGACTTGTCGTAAACGCCGCCCATCTCAGGCGCCCGGGGGACATCTTTGCGATACTCACAGGAGAAGCGGAAGTGTTTGCAGGAACAGCGGCTGCCAGAACCGCCTGGGGCCTTGTGCCTGTGGCACCATCACAGTGGCTCAGCCCCTGGGCTGCGTCCCCAGCCGGCGGGTCAGGACTTCTGCTCCCACCCGGCCACCGCCGTGCCAGCCCGCTCTGTGGCGCTGGCCCACTCCCAGGGACTGCCACAGCACTGGGAGCGCAGCCGGAGAGCGGCTCGATTGGACTTTTTTCAAACACTTGTCTGTGTGAACCTGTGAGCAGCAGCCTCTGCTCTTGGGGTGCTTTTCCTGCTGGGTTTTAAAAACCCACAAGACATCTATTTTCTGCAAAATGCAGGTGGGCGTCCATCAGTAGAAGGGGGAAGGAAATGCGGGGGCGGGAGAGGAATTGAGAGGAGAGAGACTTCTGCTTCTGTTTGCAGAGGTGTGAGATGCCAAAACAGGGCCAGCCTGCCGCCACTTGTGTGAGTCCCGACGAGCTATTCACCTGCATGGCGGCCGCACAGTAAGTGACTGATAGCTCTAAATGTGGCTGTTTTTTGCATTAAGCGTCACAGGAGCAGTCAGTGGAAATAAAAACAAAAGACCAGATTTGAAGCACATACATGGTGATCCAGCAGGAGTCGGCATTCCCAGTCCGCAGGGAGCAGCGGGCTACCGACCACGTCCTGTTGGAACAAGCAGCAAGGTGTGTGGGGAAATGGGCTTCAACGTGCGTTCCAGATGGATAAAACAGTGTAGTTGAGAAAGCAGAACTACAGACGCTTGAGGAGCGGATGTTAGCAAGTGAGCCTTAGGCAGGCAAGACTTCTCAGCCCGATGGTGAAGGCAGAAGCCAGGAAAGAGAAAGCTCCTTGGTTTGACTGCACAGAGGCTTCACGCTTATTTGTGTATAATTAATCGTTTGCTGTTGGGGAACTGGATCTCAGAGCTACAGTGAAGTCCCCCTCACACCTGCGAGAACGGTCATAGTCAAAAGACAGGCCACAGGAAGTCTTGGCGGATGCACTGTTGGTGGGGCTGTAAATTGGTACCACCATTATGGAAAGTGGTGGGGATCCCTCAAAAAATTGAAAATAGAGATACTATTCAGATAATACGCTTCTGGGTATCCACCCAGAAAATGTGAAAACACTAATTCAGAGAGATCCACGCGCCCTATGTTTGTTGCAGCATCCTTTACAACAGCCGAGCTGGCAACAGCCTAGTTGACACATTGGCTAGAGAAGACACGGCCTGTATACCAGTGGAATACTACTCGGCTATAAAAAATGATTGAGTCTGCCACTTATATCATGAGTGGACCTAGAGAGTGAAATAAGTCAGGTGAAGAAGGAAAAACCCTGTGGTTCCACTCACGTGGTATACAGAGAAAAATAAAACAACTCAAACTGTGGGCCTCCCTGGTGGCGCAGCGGTTGAGCGCTGCGCTGTGGAGCTGTCGCAGCGGCGACGCGAGTTCGACGCCCGGCCGGGGAGGGTCCCACATGGTGCGGCAGACCTCCTGCCTCGCCCGCTGCTCCCCTCAGCAGTGTATTTCTGATCTGCCTGTTCTGCTCCCCACTCTGTCTCTGGTGAACCCTCTCGCCGCCCCACACCTCTGGCCTGTACCCCAGCTTGTATGTATTAATAAATAAATCTTTAAAAAAAAAACAACACCTCAAACTGTGAGGCCTACGCCTGGCTACCAGAAGGGAAAGGGTGGGGTAACATGCCGAAGGGTCAGTTGCGTGGTGAAGCACAGAGTTGGACTTGGCGTGGTGGACCTCATGTAGTGTGTTCGCATGCTGATTACCCCACGGGGCCCTGAGACTGTTCGAGTGCGCCGTCCTTAAGTGGGAAGCCATCGCCCTTGGCTAGAAACTGCCAATATCCTCGTGTTGCAAGAGTTCTGAGGGCTCTGATGAAATGTGCTGGAGAAACAGCCGCAGCCTGAGCTCCGGCGCCCAGAGCAGGCGCTTGGCCCTCGGGTCTGCTCTTTGGTGGCTCGGCTGGGCCGGGGTCACGTGAACAGGGCTGTCTGGCCGGCGCTGGGCCGTCCACTGAGCCCCAGTGATTGGCTCTAGGAGGGACATGGAGGGACTTCCGCTGAAGTCCCTGGGAATGAGCGGATTCCTTTTTTGTGGAGGTAAAATGATTATAAAACTACAGGCCCGGAGTCCCCCACTGTCCTCTCGTGACCTCTGAGGACTGAGCAGCCCAGAGGGAGAGCCGGAGACGAGCTGCTTGTCTCAGAACACACCGCGCAGGGCCTTGCGCCGCTTCCTCCGCGTTTCAGTTCTCAGCCCTGAGCGTGCCTGTTGGCTAAGCAAGTGAGACTTTTTTAAAAAAAGATTTGTTTTTATTTATGCATGCATGAAAGAACTGGGTCTGGTTGAGCGGATTCCCCCAGAGACAGAGTGGGGAGCAGAACAGGCAGATCCCTGCTTGGGAGGAAAGTCACGTCCCCGCACAGATCGTAACTGCAAAGCGTGGGGACACATTTTGTGACTCGAACTGAAGAGACCCCGTTTTGAAACCGTCAGGGAGATGAGCTCCTCAGACCCGCGGCCCGGCGGGGCGTCGCTCTCTCCCGACAGCTGGTCAGTCTGCCTGGCTCCCCCGAGTGCTGAGGGCCCCCGGCGCCGTGTGCGCGTGCGCGAGCGCGAGATTCCTGTTACATCGCCGCAGCCCGGGCTGGACGCCGAGAGCCGAGACGCTGGGGTGCCGTGCGCGTGTCCAGCAGCGCTGTGCGCGGGCGGGGCGGGAAGGCGTTCGTGACTGCTGCTAGATGCCTCCTGCGTAAGTCTCCCGGCGTCGCGGCTGACGCAGCGTCCGCCCGTGCGCTCACAGCGCTGCAGGCCTGACATCTGGGCCGGCTGCCTGGGTCCGGCCGGCCCTGGCGAACTCAGGATGCTGGGCTCAGGCCCGTCCTCGGCTCGCCCAGGCCCCTCGTGCTCAGCTGCCGTGCGGGCCGCTCTCGGCGCCGGGCGCTGCCGGCCTGCCTGGGTCCCCACCACCCCCCATCCAGCAACAGAACCCCCTGACCCCGGAGCGCTCTCAGGCCTTGAGCCTGTCCGCCCTCGGCAGGGCTGGACTTGGCAGGCAGTTACCCCGGAGGCCAGCCGTTGGGGTCTGACCGGGCCGGATGGTCTGCAAGCCCCCCGGGGCGCGGCTTTGCGTGAATAATGGTGAGTGGACACGGGTGGGAAGTCCTGGGGGCCGGGTTAAAGTTCTGCCTCCCACCTCGACGACATAAAAGGGCAAATTCCAAAAAAAGCAAGTGGTTCCTCGCTTGCGTAGCAGTGACATCAACCAAAATGATCAAAATCCGGAAGCACAAGAACCCCAGCCCCAGGCACGGCCCACGAGGCCGAGGCCCTTGGGCGGCGCCCGCCTCCGCCTCAGGCTCCTCATCTGAGACGGTGACAGCAGCACCCACACCGAGGACCAGGGAGAAGCTGGGGGTGCGGGTGCTGCGAGCCCCTGGGGAGCAGACCTGCCCTGTCTTCTCAGTGCGGGAGGCTGGAGGCCGCCTGCGGGCAGCGGGCACTGACAGCCGTGCGCTTCCGCGCGACGTTGAAGCTGTTTCTGTGTCGTGTGTGTGTGTCTCTCTCTCTCTCTCTCTCTCTCTCAACGGCCTACGCAGTAAAAGAGCTGAACCCCACGGTGGCCAGGGCCCTGTTTCCGCGGCCCGAAACCGCGGGGCTCCGCCCCCAAGCGGGATGCACAGAGCTGGCCTCTGGCCTCAGCCTCAGCCCTGCTGCAAGCGCGAACCCCGGGGCCGCGGCCAGGGCTGCGGGCTCCCGTCTCTGCAGACGGAGAGGGTCTTTGGCACCGCCCACTCTGTGCTCCAGAGGGAAGCACTGGAATCGGGCCGTCATGTGGGGCGCAGGGGACCCCAGGCCTGCCTTCTGGCCAGACGCACGGGACGCACCTGTTCCTGGCCGACTTCGTGTTCATTCAGCAGCGCTAGCAGTGTTGGGGGAAGGACGTCCTGGTGGAGCTCCACAAACTCGGGGTTACGGCCCCACCCGGACCGCAGAGAGCCGGGCACCCAGGCCTGCAACTCCCATAGCGTCGCCTCCACCAAGGGGCGGGTGCTGGGACCTGAGGGTGGAGTTAGCAGCGGGCGCAGTGGGTGACCGGCACCTGCCTGCGGCCTCGGCTTTCCCCGGCTCTCGGCTGCTCTTGGGGCCCCGGCTCCGCGGACCTGGGAGGACCGTTCACCAATTTCTCTCTCCCCGGGTTATTCCTCTCCCCATTTCCCCTTTTTTGTAAATAAATCCTTTGTTAACCTTTTTGGCGTGCCTGCCCCTGAGTCTCCTTGTAAGTCCCTTTCATGCGTGGGCGAGACCCACAGTCAGGCCACCCCGTTTCACGTGGGGCCGCCCCGGAACAGCAGCACTAGTGCGGTTCAGCCCAGCAGCGTCTCTTGGGCGTCACTTCCAAGTGCTGCCAGTGACAGCCCGAGAGGAACTCTAAGTGCGAGTCTGTCCTGGGTCTGCGTGTCTCCTCTGACGAGACCTTTGTCTCTCTCCACCCCCCGATGCACACGTGTTTGAGGTCAGCGCTGAGGGCGGCCGCAGTGCCAGGACTGAAAACCGATAGGGGCAGAGCGAGAGTCTCAGGTCACAAGCCAAATAAAAGGTCGTCGCGTGCTGCTCCTCAGCCGTCGAGCCAAAGCCAAGTCCCCACAGCAGTCTCGGAGACGATGTCACTTTTTTCGGGCCGGTATCCAGGCCTCATCTCCTCCCCTGGTGCTGGGCCCGGGGCCGCCTGGGCAAGCACAGGAGTCCAAGGGAAGCTTCCTACACGTCTTTCTCGCCTCCCACGTGAGTGCTGGCGAGGGCTCATCGCGATGCCCACGAGCTCTCCTGGCCGGCCGCGGGCCCCTCGCCGCCTGCGCGTTACCCCATGATACCACGTCTGTCCATGCCTTTCCTGTCACCTGTTTGGGAGAATCCTACGAGACCAGCAGGACGGGCTGGCTAACTCGACACTATAATCTCCCTCATTTTACAAAAGGAAGCGGTGGGCGGAGAGAGCAGAGGCCCCAGAGGTGTGTGCCGCCGCGCGTGCTTCAGGAACTTGGGTGCCGGGAGCTGAGCCGGAGCCCGGCCCCCAGGCACCACACTTCGAGGTCTGCGGTCAGCCTCCCCTACCAGCCTCTGTCCGCGAAGAGCCCGCGAGGGGCAGGGGGCCGTCCCCCACGGCCCAGGCGTGCGTGGTGGGCCCGCGGCCTGGCCCCTGGGGACGGCCATCTGCAAGTGGCCATCGTTTCATTCAGGGTGGCGATGTGCCGCCCAGCTGATGGGCTGCCTTTCGGCTGCCCCATGGACGACGTAGCCACTGAAGCCTGAGGGCCACTTCAGAGGACGGGCACCGTCCGGGGTGCTCCGTCGCGTCCGTCTTGGGGCCAGGGTTGTGGGGGTGCCCCGGCAGCACTGCTGTGGTTTCTCAGGGCGTAGGAAAACTGAGGGGGCACAGAGAGAGCCACAGCGGCCCCGTGAGGCGCGGGTGAGCGTGCCGTCGGCCTTCGGGTCTGCCCCGTCCTGGGGCACCGGGAGGGTCAGTGGCCAGCGCGGGGCTCGCCGGGGTCCGGGAGAGACCCACACAGGGGACCCCACAGGCCTAGGCCAGCCCCGCCTCCAGGAGGAGGGGGACAGCCCCTCTGTAGGCAGGGGTCACCCGCGCCCCTGGGGGACCCAGGGAGCCCACCCAGGCCTCAGGGGCGGGCACACAGACCAGTGACCTCTGCTGGCCCCAGTGGGAACCAGCCCAGTAGGCCTGTCCCCTGGGAGGGGCTCCTGGCCGCCCCTGGTCCCCTGGGAGGGACTGGGCATCTTCGGGCTGGCCCTTGGCCGGGCTGCCCCTGTTGGGGGGAATAAAGACGTCTGCAACAAACTCCACAGGAAGGTTTGTGGACCCCCACCTCAAGCCAGAGAGATCCAAGACCCCTAGGGCTACGAATCCCAGAATTCCTTCATCATCCAGAAGAGAGGATCACCGGAAACTGAGGGGTGGAGTTAAGCAGACGTGTTGGCTATATAACGAGGGCTTTTGATCTTGGGGGGCTCTTGCTTCTCGCAGGGCTACAGCGTGCCATTGGGGTTTCCAGCTCTTCGGATCTGGTAGGACGTATTTGGAGATTTATCTCTCTCCCTCACTTTCTCTTTTGTCCCTGAGTTATTCATTTTTTTATTTCCCTTCCTTTTGTAAATAAACCCTTTTATTAACCTTTTTGTGAGTGCCTGCAATTGTTCTTATTATAAGTCCTTTTTAAGCGCACGGGTGAGAACCCGCAGTCAGGCACCCCATTGTATATCGGGGTTGCCCTGTAACACCCCCACTGGGAGCAGAGGGAACCAGGCCGGGCCCTGTGTGAGGGGGAGGGGAGGGGGCGCCCATAGCCACTGCTGGCCCGGGAAGATGGAGCCGGATCACCGGGGAGCCTGGTGTAGCTCAAGCCCAGCCGCGCCTGCTGGCCCGGCGACCCCAGGGAAGAGCTCTCCGCCCAGGGGCTCTCCTGGCCCCGGGACCCCCGCTGCTGGGGGCTTGGGAGGCCACGCGCCCGGCTCGCGCCCCCTCCGCGCCCCGCCCAGCCGGCGCAGAACCCACCGGTGCCTCCTGCAGAGCGGCGGGCGGGCCTGACCCATCGCCCCCGCCCGCCGCCGCCCGGCCGCGCCCGCCCCGCCCCGCCCCGCCGGGCCTGCTCGCAGCGGGAGTGGATGGCTGGGCGGCGGCATGCGGCTCCTGTTCCTGGCGGTGCTGCGGCGCCACACAGGCAACGCGGTCACGGCCCAGCGCGTCCGGTAGGAGCGGGCGGCTGGGGGCTGGCGGCGGGGGCGGCTGCGAATGCGGGGCGCTCCCCGGAGCCCCGCGCCCAAACCGACTGGTCGCCGTGGCGCGCGGAGCTGGGCACGAGACCGGGGCGCAGCGCAGAGACCAGGGCCCCGCCTGCCAGGCCCGGAGGCGGTGGGGGGCGAGCGGGTCGGGGGCGCGCGGAGGCTCTGTCCCCAGCCTGGGGCTGTCAGGAGTGACCGCCGCTGATCCGGATGCCGCCTCCCGGACCTTGCTTGGAGGCGGCCTGGCGCTCCGTGCCTAACTTGTCATGGGTGCTTTCCAGTCATTGGGAGCACCCAGTGTGGGGAGTGTGGGGTACAGCGAGAACCGCACAGCCGCGTCTTCCTGGCGCTCACGGTCCAGCGGAGGCCAGTGTCACTGCTGATGTCACAGGGGTGCTGAACGGCCCTGCTAAGTGGGGTGGGAGCGAAGCCTGGGCCCTGAGGCTGGGGTGGGGTGGGGGCGGGGCAGGGTTTCAGGCTGCAACGCCACAGACCGCCCCCTCCCCCCAGCCCCACTGGCCAGGAGCTGCTAGGCCTGGGGCTGCCCCAGGCGTCCCCCCCTTGGGCTTATCTGGCAGGGGTCTGTCAATCCATCTGCTGGGAGTGTGAACCCCTCAGGGCAGGGGCGCCTCTCCAGCCCCTCCCAGCGGGTGGGCTGGGCCCTTGGGCTGTGGGGCAGGAGCCCGAGGCAGAGGGGCCTGGAAGGGTGCCTGGCCTCCTTGGGGTGCTGCTGTGGTTTTCTTCAAACCCACTGCCTTGCTTCACCCTGTCTGTCAGTTTCCTTCCCCTGCCCCCGGGTCGGCTTCCTTAGCCCGCGGAGAGGCGGCTGGTGCTGCCCCCGCTGCCCTTCTGCTCAAAGAGGCGCGCTCGGCGGGAGAGAGGCGGCCCAGGACAGGCAGGCCCTCCTGCCCGAGGGGTGCAGGGGAGTGGTGCAGGGGCGCTGCCTGGCTGCTGGCCCTCCAGGGAGGAAGCTGCCGTGTCTACACTCCAGGAGTGTGTGTTTGGGGGCTGGGGGCGGTCTCGGGACGGGGTCCAGCCAGGTGCTGAGGCCGGGCCGGCGCGCGGCGGAGAGCGGAGGTAACCACAGCCCCGCCGCCGGCTTGGGCAGCGCTGGCCCGGACGCGGGGCCAGGCCGGCCCCTCCGCGCAGACCCCGCTGCCTCAGCGGCCGAGTCCTCCAGCTTCCTCCGGTCTCCAGGGCCATCGGGAACTCCCCCCCACCCTTGTGCGCGAGGGGGAGGGGACCAGAGGAACCCCCTGCAGCCACCGCCCGCGTCCCCCACAGCGGCCAGCCCCGGGGCACGGGGCCAGGGCAGCGTCCAGGCGCCTGCTGACCTTGGGCTGGGGTGCCGACCGCTGGTCCCTTCATCTTTGTCTTCCTGGGGTTGTGGAGGATGGAGCTCGCCCCTTACCTGGCCCCTGCGCGAGCCGGTCTCTCTCAGCCCCCCATCGGGGCGGGGGAAAGGGGGCGCCCAGGAGCTGCCCGAGGCCTCTCCTGCCCATGCGGCCGGGGTCAGGGACAGGCGGTGTGGGGCGCGTTCGCTGGAGAGAGGGCGGGCCGCGTGAGGAGCCCCGGCCGCCCATCGGGCTGTTGGCGGGGTTCAGGCAGGGGACGCCGCCCCCCACCTACCGGGCCCCCGGGCCCCGAATGGGTGCCAAAACCGCCTGTCGCTGCCGGCTCCTCACCTAGCCGAGCAGATGGCCCCAGGGCAGCGCGCACAGAAAGGGCAGCTGTCCCGGCCTTCCGGAAGGTTATAAACGGCAACCAAGGCCCTTAGGGGACACGCTCTCGGCCCGTGGGAGAAAGGGCTCGTGTGGGTCATGGGGTAAAAGATTGGCCCCGGTGCGCCGTGAGGTGTGGGGCCTCCTGTTGTGCTCACACTGGAGCTGGCCCCTCCAGACCCGCTGGGCAGCGACCAGGGTCAGCAGAGCCACGCCTGTCCGCTGGGAAGCCCCAAGGCAGCCGCGGGGCGGGGTCCTGGAGCTGGAGGGCCCCCCTCTACACCCAGAGATGTTCCTTCTGACAACCGACCCTTTTTTTTTAAAGATTATTTATGCACACAAGAGCTGGGGTGCAGGCCAGAGGTGCGGGGGTAAGAGGACTCCCCAGAGACAGAGTGGGGAGCAGAACAGGCGGAGCTACTGAAATCCACTGCTGAGGGGAGCAGCGGGGAGACAGGAGAGGTCTGCTGCGCCCTGTGGGAAGCTCCCTGGCCAGGGATCGAACTCACGCTGCAGTGGCTGCGACAGCTTCATAGGCTGAGACTTAACCCCTGCGCCCCCAGGGAGGCCCCAACCTACCCATTTGAACCCAAGTGTCGGGGTCTACGCTTGGAGCTCTGCCCGCAGGCCCCTAAGGGCACAGCGGTGCTTGAAGAGGTGGGGCTCACAGAGGTCCGGGGCTCAGGTGCCTCGGTTTTCAAAAGCACAGGGGGGCAAAAATCTGCCACCCGGATTCTGCCTTTTCATGAAAGCTGGTTTCCCGGCGGGGTGCTGGGGCCGGTGAGGCCGCTTCGGGGGATCTGCGGTTCGGCTGTGTCCAGTCCTGTCTCCTCGCAGTGGGAAAGGGGCTTAAAGCCACAGCCCTTGCCGCTGAGCCTTCGTGGGTGCCCCCACCCCGAATCCTGCCAGCTTAGCTCAGCTATGAAGACGGCACCTGAAAGCATGAGGGGGAGCAACCCAGCCGCGGGCCCCGGGACGGGGTGGCGTGCTGTTATTCCGCCTCTGTTCCGCCCCACCAGCCCTGCCCAGCGCCTGTCTGAGTCTTCGCCAGCCAGGAGCCCCAGAGAGGCCCGGGCGGCTGCTGTGCCCGGCAGCTGGGACCCGAGGCCGGGTCAGCCTGGGGAGGGCGCGGCCAGAGCGAGCCCAGCGTCCCTGAGTGCGGACTTTGTGCTGGGGTGTGTCGCCCGCCCCTCCACCTGGAACACCGTGTGGAAACATGTTTTCCTTTGAGTGGACACTCTCGATAACGGCAAGCAGGAGACTTTGGAAAGGAGCTGGGCGGGGAGGGAGCGGCAGAAACGGGTCATCAGCTGGGCACGCCCTCCCTGGCCTGCTGCCCGCTTCCCCGAGCCCTGCGCCTCCCCGCAGCCGCAGAGGCAGGCCTGCCGGAAGCTTCTCCAGGGTTCTTCGGAGGGTCCCAAGGAAACGGCGGTCTACCCGCCATGGAGGGAAGCGGTTGCCCCGTCCCCCAGCGTCAGAGCTGCTGGGGCCTGTCCTGGCAAATATCCACGGGGCCAGCTCCATGGCCACAGGCTGGAAGGGGCTGGGCCGAGAGGTGGCCAGAAGAGGGGTAGCCCTGGCCGCCCGAGCAGCAGCCCTGCGGAGGCTTCGGCACACCTGACCGTGCGGGGTCACGGTAGAAGCGCCCAGCCTGGCTGCAGGTGCAGAGGTCAGGCGGGGAGGCCAGAGGGCCGGGGCTGGGGTGATGGAGCCAGCCTGGGGGGAGGCGGGGTCAGAGGCCGTGCGGGCTTTCCCGCCCCTGGGCAGCGGCGGGCGGTCTGCAGAGGAGCAGCCGGCGCCCGAGTGGCTGTGCGGGACCCGGTAGGTGCTCAGCCCAAGTACTGGCTGCCCAGGCTGCCCGCACGGGCTGCTCGGGGCTGGCGCCAGTGTCTGGGCCGCCTTTGGCCTTTGCGTGAGGGGCACAGGCAGGAGTCGGCCCCCTCGTGTCCGGCCCCGCGTCTCCTCGTGATCCCGTTTCCCGTTCCCGCCGCCGCCACCCCAGGTTCACGCCCAGCTGGGAAAGCGGGGCTGCATCTCAGGGAGCGCCCCCATCTTGGTGGCCCTCCAGGCGCGGGCGCTGGTGGGGGTGCTCCTGCTGTCAGCCTGCAGCAGGGCGCCCGGGTCTGGCGGCCACGCTGGGCAGATAACCGTGCGCGGAAGCCGGGTGGGCGGCGTGGCCTGTCCTGCCGACGTCGTCTTGCTGCCTTTTTGGTTAAATCCTGACGTCGTCGTCCACGGAAAGTCACGTCCGTTAACACACACACAGTTAGCTTTCCTGCGCTCAGGGGGCCGGGCAGAGGCCCTTTGTCCCAAGTCGAGGGTGTCAAACTGTTAACCTGTGGCCCAGGGGCACCCAGGCACCCCAAACTACGACGGGGTGTTGCGTCGGGAGCAACACCGCACTGACCCACGGCAGTCGTGGGCAGGCTGCATGATGCAGGATGCTGCTCAGTGAGCGAGAGCCTGGCCTGTTTATTTTCAGAATTATCACAGCATCAGTTACAGAGGTCAGGAGGACAAGGAGAAAAAAATGGGTAAAACTAAAGAATGTGTCCATGTCATCAGGGGCTTCTGGGGACAGGAGTCTGCTGACCAGATGATTCTTACCTGTTTGGCCACCAAATGTTGTCATTGAGATTATACCCCAAACCCTCCGGTAAGGTTCTAATCTTATCAACAAGACTCTCCACTGATCAGCTTCTGGGGTCCCTTGTCATGCACCGGTCCTCAGCCCCCGGGCTTTCCCGGTCATGCCTCGAGGTGCATAACCTTCCCAGAGTGATCTGGTTTCTGTTTCTGGTTGATATGAAAGGCACCTTGTAAGGGTTTGCTATGACTTAATTAATTGGGCAGCTCTGACCTTGTATAGGAACGCAGAACTGTAGATAGCAATCGGTGGTCGAACAGGCTGCCTGAGTTTAGCAGACCCACAAGGTGCCGCTGTTGGGGGTTCCACCACCTGCTGCATAAAGACGAAGGAAGCAGGCCCTGCGTGTGGAAGGCCTGTAGTGGGGTTGTCTGGAGAGAGAAGAGACGACGCTTGTATAATAGGTTTCCAGTACAACTCCCCAGATCACCCCTCGCCTCACGGGCAAATGCCCTGCCCAACGGGGTCAGCCCAAAGCAGGGCCCCAAAGCCCGAAAGCGGCCACAGTCTCCATCTGGCAGCCAGAAAGCGAGGAAGTGGGTCCCGGAGCGCGTGGGCTGAAGAGATGCCCTTGAGGATAACAGCTGCGCCCACAGCCCCTAGGCCCTCGCCCGCCTGCCTCTTCCCGGTGCCCCCCACTCTCGCCTCCAAGTCCCCCAGCCCCTGGGTGGAAGCCAAAGCTGGAGAAGCGAAAGCCCCGCCCCCAGAGTATGCAGCTTCTCAGGGAGGGTGGGGTGACTGCGCTTTTGCCGCACTGCGCCCCTCCCCTTGAAGGATTGGTGCCTTCCGCCCCCAAGCTGCCAATAAGTGCTCAGACTCTCCTAATTTATTGGAGATCTTTACTTTCTCTAAAAAGCCTGCCTTAAGTCAAGTGTGTCTGAATTCTTTGGACCTAACAGGCGTCTGGGGAGTTTATGAGCTGAATCGAATTATGACTTGCGGAGGCACGGGGCGAGTGAAGTGACAGCCTTAGGAGGCAGCCGGGATCAAGGGCAGATGCTCAGTCCGTGGAGAATGTATATATATTTTTAAAGATTTGTTTTTGTTTATTTATGCATTCAAGAGCTGGGGTGCAGGCCAGAGGTGTGGGGGGTGAGAGGGTTCACCAGAGACAGAGTAGGGAGCAGAACAGGCAGATCTGCTGAAGCACACTGCTGAGGGGGCAGCGGGTGAGGCAGGAGAGGTCTGCTGCGCCATGTAGGAATCTCCCCAGCCGGGCATCGAACTCGCGCCACAGTGGCTGCGGACAGCTTCATAGTGCTGAGACTCACCCCTGCACCGCCAGGGAGGTCCAGACGAGAATATTTTTTTAAAAAGCCAAAAAAAAAAAAGGTACTTGGAACGTGTTTGCGTTTGGAAGTTGGTGCTGAGACGCCGTTTACGAGGCGCCCAGCAGTTCAAGAGCAGCCGCCACCTCTGTCTCCCTGCCTGGCCCTCGCCCCGGGGACTGGCGGCCGGGCCAGCGCTGGCTGCAGAGGCCGCCCCGCTGGGCTCCCTGGGGACGTCAGCCTCTCTGCTCGTCTGTGCCCGCGTTGCTTGGGCTTCTCGTTTCTTAGAGTTTTCAGAAGAAGCAGGGAATTCTCAGGGCGATCAGGGTGAGCTCCAGGCCAGAGGGAGCAAAGCGAGGCGGCCTGGCCAGGCGCCCTGGCACTTCAGAGGTGCCAGCAGGGGCGGGGCGGAGGCCGAAGCCTGGGCCGTGGAGGCGATAAGATCTGGCCGCAGGCTGCTCCTGGGTCCAGCCACGCAAACCGCGGCGGATGGGTGTGCGCAGCAGCCGTGCGCTTGGCTCACAGCTCGAGAAAGGGAGGGGGCTGGGGGGAGGCTGAGGGCTTGGAAGGAGACAGATTGTTCCCAGGAAGCTGGGTTTCTGGCAAGGGTGCTGGTCCTGTCGCCCTACTGCGAGCCACACGACATTTTAGGGCCATTTGCTCTCCAGCCCCGCCGCCTCCTTTCCCTCCGCCCTCCTGCTCTTGCTCCTGGGGTGCTGTGCAGGGTGGACCCCAGAGGCGGGCGACCCGCTCATCTGGGGCCCAGCCAGGGACACGTCTCCCGCTGGAGGAAGACAGAGGAAGACACTGGACAGTGGGCACTGGACAGTGGCTCAGGGGCTGCGTCATGCCACCTTCTCGGCGGGTTCAGGGGTTCCCAGGGGCAGTTTCCGAGCGGTGGCTCCCACCCGCTGCTGGCTCTGTGAGGGCTCTGCGTGGGGTGTGGGCCCAGAGCCCAGCGGGCAGCTGTCGTTTGGGGCCCGGGCCGTGGCTGGGGGGGCAGGTGAGGAGCTGTGGGCGCGGGGGTGTGCGGGCCGGTCATGGGTGGGCTGCAAAGGACGCTGCATGCTAGCGGCGCGGGTGGACCGACCCCGCAGACACGGCCGGCCCGGCCTGCTCAGCGGCCGCAGGAGGTGGACATGTAGGCGGCACCAAGGGCTTCCGTCCGGGGGTGCATACGCGGACACAGGCCCCTCGGGGTCGGTGAAGGAGGTTGGCGCCTGGGCCAGCTCCTGGCCTCGCAGAGGGACGCTGGGCAGGGGTTCTCCCGCGGGTGGACACCAGGCGGTGCACCCGGAGCGGCGTCCCTGCGCTCCCTCTGAACGCCGCACCCGGGAGCGCCGTCCCGTCCCGCGCAGTTCTCAGGCCTGCACCACGCGTGGGCACTGGACAGCCGGTCAGTGTTGGCCCCTCGGTGGCAGGGGAGCCCGTTTTCTTCTTCGGGCATCCGCGGGTGCCCGCTTTGCGCAGGTGCCCACGCGCCTTTGCACTCAGCTCCTGTGTGGCCACAGGGTCTGTGCCTCTCACCCCCCCGGCCTTGCTCCGTGTCCCCCAGAGGCGGCCGGTCACCCCGCAGCATCTCCACGCCGTGGTTCCCTGACGCCAGCGGAGCTCTCGGGCCCTGAGGCTCCGGCCGTCACCGCCTCTGGGACAGAGTCTCCGCGTTTCCTTCCCGTTCTTCTGCCGAGCTGCTGGCTGCCGTGTCCGTCCATGCGAAGCAGATGGGCTGGGTCCACAGGTGGCTCTGCGGCTTCTCCCGCCTTTGCCTTGTCCACGCTGCTCTCGCACCGGGCAAGTCTCCCCGTGACCAGAACAGGTGGCCCAGTGGAGAGGTGTGTCCAACAGGTGTCCCGGAGCAGGGGAAGGCCGGGAAGGGATTTTTGAAGCAGCCTGGCCGGGACGGCAGGGGCGGGGCGGGGCTCGCTGAGCGGGAGCAGGGCCGCTGGCCGGTCCCTCCGCCACTGTTGTCCACAGTGTCCTCTCCGGGGCTGCGCGGGGCGTCTCCTGCCGCGTCTCCTGCCGTCTAGGGGGTCCGGCAGCTGTCTGGTGCCGCGGGCCCCGGGCTACAGCGGCGGGGAGTTGCTCCATCGGGCGCGTTTTTCTCAGGACAAACACTGGACATGCTTTGGGAGGAAGCGGCCGTTTCTGGCCTCAGTGACTCTCTGTTTTCCCTGGTTTGTTAAATAAACCCCATTGTTGGTGTCCCCTGAGCCTGCGTGGTATTGTAGCTATGCGCGTGGTGAAGGACTCAGACGGTGACCGGTAAACTCTCTGGGCAGCATCCTTGGTCAGTTTAATGCCCCTTGCCCCCCTCAATCAAAGACGCCTCCCCAGTCCTCAAACTCTGTCTCCTTTATCTGCTGAGGGGCCCAAGCCCGGCGATCGGCAGCACCTTCTGAATCTTCGTTAAGACCCTCGTAACACAGGTGAAGTGGACTTCGAACGTCGTCCACGACGGGGGCAGGAGAAGAAGGTGGCGTTGGGGAAATTGGAGGCCTCTCTGGCCGGCACTGAGCTCGGGGCTGCTCGGCCTTCTGGACGAGCCCTTCGTCCCGCCCGGGTATCCAAGGCTGACCCTGTCTTGGTTTTGGGTAGATGGCCTGAAGAACAATTCAGAAAACATATGGCAACCTTTTGATGTGAATAGTCTTTTGATTGAAAATCGTCACCGCCGCAGTCGCCTTTGTGATAGTAACGCCCTCCTCGTCCTTGTCTCTGCTTCTCTTTGTGCTAAAGGGTCCATCTGGAAGCCGCCGGTCACGTGTGCATTCTCAAAGATGCCCTGGACTTCGAAAGCCCGGCGGAAGTCGCGGGCCTCGTTGAGGCCCACCAGGCGGACGCAGCCCTGGCCCTGCACCTCTATCGGGGAGGCCGGCTTCTGCAAGGTGACCGCCCCCGCAGAGGGCAGCGGGTGATCCCGTCCATCTAGTTCGGACTGGCAGGGACCCCTCCCCTCCGTGGTCTGTCTTCCTGAGTAATTTCCCTAAAATGGTGTAATTGTGTCAGTTGTCCATGAATTTATAGGGACGCTGTTTTTGCTGCTTTGGAATATTGTCCTGAGCATTTTTTGTATATTTTTCCTTGCTCAAACTGTAGTTTTCAAAAGCTGAAAGTAGAACTCTTTTACACGATACGGAGCGAGCGGGGAGAGAAGGTTTTATTCAGCTGGGTTATTAACGAGGGATCTTCTAAGATGCTGAAAGTCCGTCCAAAGCATCCGAGGGACTGAGGCTAGACAGGCTTTTTCGTAAGGAATATTCGACTTAGATCGCAGGTTGCCAGAGACCCGGTTCTGTCCAGTGCCCGTCACGCCAGACACAGCTCGAGCCTGCAGAGCACCAAGCATCTGAAGTCCCCGCATGTGCGGCAGGACGGGCAGCTTTCTCCCCCTGCAGGCTGGCGCCCCGTTTACTCTCCAGCCCCCCCACGGGCGGTGCCTCTGCAGCCTCTCCCCGTACCCAGCACATTCTGGTGTGTTCTTTTTTAAATGTAAGGCATTCCGTGCACAAGAGAGAAAGAACCCGCCGGGGCTGAGACCCCAGCTGCCTGCCTCCCCCGCTCCTCTCGGGCCCCCTTGCTTCCCTGGCGCGGCCGCAGCGGCCACCTCCTGGGGCATTCTTCCAGAGAGGCGCGGGGCGAGTGCCCTGCCCCAGCCGCGGCGTAGCTGCCCGGGGTCTGTGACTCACAGCGGGGCGTGGTCCCCTGGGGGCCACTGGGGTTCTGGGGCAGGACTGGGGCCTCGGCCCCGGCTGTGTGCACTCATCTTAGTGCTCGGTTGGCGAACCCGAGACGGCCGCAGCCTCTCTGTGATGGGGTTGGTGAAGCCTCACGCGTCGATCTGCTGTCTGGGAGGACAGCCGCACTCATTCCAGGCCCGTCGTGGCTAAGGGTCCTCCTCAGCCTGGGCAGGTGGCCAAGGAGTACAGGCCTGGGCCGATCAGCCAAGACGGGGCTGGGCACCTGCCCTCCATCACGGCTGGCCGCCCCGGGCCCGAGCCGCCTTGCTGGGCGCTGCCCATTCTGTGACCCTGAGGCCGCCCCCAGGCCTGGCAGCCCCTAGCGCTCAGCTGTACTCTTAAGCACTCTTAAGCTCAGCTTTACTCTTAAGTGGTGGAGATTTTACCGCCTGGTAGGCACTTGGGAAATGTCAAAAATGCAGAGAAGAGAACCCGAGGCTCCTCGAGGCCGCGGCCACCTGTGCCTCTGTCCCCCCGCCCCACGCCCCACCCCCGCACGGTAAGCAGCAGCTGGGGGACCGTGCCGGGGCACAGGCCAGGCTCTGATGGATGGGCCCCCGCTCTGTCCTGCAGGTCGGAGTGTCCAGCGAGTTGGCTGAAGTGGCCCTGGCCAGGCGGGGGGGACGCTGGCCCCGGCCCCCTGCGTCTCTGCCCCAGCGAGGTGCAGGGGGCGCCCCGGACTCAGCCCTGCCCTCCTCCCTCACAGGTCTGCACGTCCCTTTTGGGGTCATCTTTGGTGGGACCGATTTAAACGAAGACGTGAACCAGGGAGAGAAGAACGAAGTGATGGGGAAAGTCCTCTCGGAAGCCCGGTGAGCGCGGCGCGGCGGCTCACGGCCGCAGGGCGCACGTCCGCCTCCCTGCCCGCGGTCACTGAGAGCGAGTCGCTGCCCCGAGTGTCCCGCGGCACCTCTGGATGACCCTCTCAGGAGGGGCCCTGGCGGCGCCAGGGCCGGGCAGCCCCTCAGCTGCGGTCAGGCGGCCTCTGCAGGCCCGCGTGTCCTTCTCACCGCGAGTGGCCTCGCCCCTGGGCTTCTGGTGCGGCCACATGGCCCCAGGGGGCGCCCCCACCTGCTGGCCGCTGGGTCGTCCTCTCGGCTCGAGTCACGGTCAGCAGGCGGTCCTTGGAAGTGGACACGCCGCCTTGGTAGCTGCGCTGTAGCAGGCCCTCCTGGCTGCCGGCTGACTGGCCGACGAGCCGGACATGGCCAACGCAGGCAGGTTGGTGAGGCTGAGGGGGCACCGACCCCCAGGACTCGCCACCTCCCTCCCGAGCGCATCGTTGGGGCTCTGCCAGCACGGTGCTGGCCTCGGATCTGCCCTCTGAGGCCCTGTCCAGGGCCGCAGCCCCTCCCGGGCCTGGTGACCACTGCCCTGCCCTCTGCCTGTGGACTTGACCCCACCGTGGCCAGGCGGCGGCACTCTGGGTCCAGCGTGGTTCTCCGGCCTTGTGTCCCCAGATTCGCCTGTGGGCGGCCCGTGGCAGCTCTGCCCCCGTCAGGCCGAGGCCCCGTCCAGGGGCTGCCTGCCGTGGACGCCCAGGTCGCCCCCTTGTCCCCATCAGCGGCCACGCTCGACTGTGGCCGCCACACTGGCATCGTGGCTGAGGGGCCGTGGCAGGACCGCAGCGGGCCTGTCTGGACCGTCCCCACCAGCACCAGGCTCTGCCCAGCCGCCCGCGGCACCCCCTTTTCCCACTATGTAGACGTCAGTCTTGCCCCTTAAAATTCGGGTTACGGGGTGCCGTTGAGCCCGGGACTGCTGCTCGTGGAGGACGCAGATGCAGCTGTGAGGCCGGCGGCTCCCGCAACGCGCGCTCTTGCGGAGGCGGCCAGCGGTGTGGCCAGCCCCCACCGTGACCCCAGCCGCCCGCGGTTCCCTTTGTGCGCTGTGCTGGGACGGCCTGTCCGCTCTGGACGCAGGGCTGAGCCCGCCGTCTCGTGGAAGGCAAAGAACTGCTGGGTGGGGG
The DNA here is from genome assembly GCA_004024925.1 of Scalopus aquaticus. Taxonomy (NCBI): domain Eukaryota; kingdom Metazoa; phylum Chordata; class Mammalia; order Eulipotyphla; family Talpidae; genus Scalopus; species Scalopus aquaticus. The sequence goes on along the minus strand of PVIJ01012123.1, from coordinate 31,912 downwards.
CACTCCAAAGGCGTCCACCCCGCAGCCGCCTCATTAGCGCTGCCCGGACGCTGTCATTAAAATGTACGTCGATTTTTATTGGGGGATTGACCGAGGTCGGTGGGCGGGAGCGTCGCAGGAATCAGATTTCTCCTCTGATCCAGCAGGACGGGTTTTCCCATAAAACAAAGTATTGAACTGGGCTGACCACCCAGAACCCATGTTGCATTTGTTAACTGAATGCTTTCAAATGCTCAGATTTTCCCCACAAAGTCTATTTTTCACCTTGTTTTAGTCGGAAGCTTTTCTCCGATACAGAGTGGTGTTTGACCCAGCTCAGGCCGGCTGAGGCGACTGGGCGCCCCTCCTGCCTGCCCTCCTGCAGGCGTCCTTTCCTGCAGCAGGTGCCGCGCTGCGCTGGGGCAGAGGGGCCGCGGCTCCCGGCCCGGTGCTCACTCCGCTCGGCGGCCGCCTCCTCGGGCCTCGCCTCTCCCGCGGGACTGAGCCTGTCCAGCGCCCTGGCCACCGAGCTGCGCCCCCGGGGCCCCGCGCAGCTGTGAGCTGGGCCTGACCGTCTCCCTCCACTGCTGGTGACGAGGCTCGGCTGCTCTTTCTCCCCCTTGTCCTCGCGCCTCGGTGAACGAGGACCCCAGAACCTTCAGGTGCTTCTCGCGCTGCAGGGGTGTGTAAGGGGGCCTCCGAGCCGGCCCCTGCAAGCCCAGCCCCCGGACGCCCCCCACGTCTGTCCCTCCTCACCCCCGTCCCCTGAGGAGCTTCCCTCGGGGGCCAGGGGCGTGGGGTGGGCGCTGGGTTGATGGTGGGATGTGGGGGGCAGGAGGAGGGGGGCGTCCTCTGTCCAAGGACCTGCTGTCACCCGGCTCCTTTGTGTTTCCGGCACCTCCCCGGGGCGCTTCCTGGGGGTTCCCGCGGGGGGCGTGGCTGCCTTTGGCCCCGCCCACTCCAGGCTGTGTCCGCGGGGATCTGCAGCCCACTGGGTCCCCAGAGGCCGCTGCCTCCTCCCCCGCCCCACCAGGGTGCCCCTCCCGTGCCTCTCGGGTGCCGCCGGGCTGGGGCTCACCCCCCGCGCCCGCCCACTTCTGGAGGCGCCGCGTCTCTGGCTGCAGGGGCCGCGGGCAGCTTCACGCACGCTCCTTGGGCGAGGCTGGGACTGGCCAGCGCCCTGGACGGTCAGTGGCAACTCGCCCCCGGGCTCCTCTCGCGTCCTGTGCTGGTTTGGCCCCGGCTCCTCTGAGCGGCGGGCAGGAGCCGCAGCAGCAAGCAGTGGGGGCTCGCGCTCCTGGGGCCCTCCCTGCACACGCACCGGCGCCGCGACCTCCGCGGGCCAGGGTGCGGCTCCTCCCTCGTCTCCTCTCGCGGCTGCGCCGGAGTGCCGTCCCGCGCTGCCTGCTGCTGCCCTAGCCGTGTCCTCGCTTCTGTCCCTTTGCAGATTCGCCGTGGCGTTCACGGAGGCCATGAAGGAGGCGGCGCACCGGCAGTGGGTAGGTGCTCGGGGCGTGAAGGGGCGGGCGGCCCGGGGCCGGAGCGGCAGGCGGCGGGAGGGGTGGATGGGGCAGCCCCGTCAGAGCCCGTGTCCCCTCCGCGCCGCCTGCCGTGGCCAGCGGCGCACTCACGTCCGCACGCTGGTGTTTTCAGTCTGTGCCAATCCCGGGACTTGCCCCCAGGCTTCCGAGGCCGGCCCAGAGCCGTCCCCCAACCTTCTCCTTGTTTTCTGTCCGTGCGCAGTGGGGTCTGCAGAGGCTGCCCACCCGCTGCACGCCGAGCGCGCCCTCCCCCGGGCAGCGTTGTTCCCCAGAGCAGATTGTCTGCGGGAGCGGCTCCCAAGGGCAGCGGCTCTCCCGTGAACTCGCTTGCTGACCATCGTGCTGGTCAGGACGTGGGGCGGAGAGGCAAGCTGGGAGCGCCCTCTGGGGGACCTGTGTGCAGCTGGTCTGCAAACCAGAGGAGCAGCGGGAGGTCACTGTACTCCAGGGGGAGACCTCCATGCACCCAGCCTCTCCGCGCTGGGCCCCGCGTGCGGCCTCGCCCTCGCCGGGTGCTGTCTAGCAGCTCCGCGCTTCCTGTGGGCCTGACTCCACTGCCCTGGGAGGGGCGGACGCTGCGCTTTGTGGCCTGGTGGTCTCCGGCCCAGGCCCGGGCGTGGGCAGCGCCTCCTGCCCCCGAGGCCTTTGCTGACGTCAGACGTTGCCAGGCAGAGTGTGGAGGCCGCGGGTCAGCGCAGCTGAGGGACCCGCGATCTCAGGAGACGCCGAAGGTCCCCTGGCTCCTTTTGCCCACCGGCTGCCCTCGTGAGCTGGACGCCGAGGCCCGTGTCTGCGACGTCCGGGGTCCCGGGACTCTTCCTGGGCCTCCACACAGTCAGGCCCATTTTCCTGACCACACAGGACAGTTTTGGCCTCTTTCACCATTTGAGAAACAACGACAAGCGGAGCGGACAGGGCGGCAGTGTGGGGGCGGGGCGCGTGTGCGGGAGGGGCCGCCCAGCCTCTGGGGTCAGCGACGCCGGCGCTGAGGAAGCAGGGAGGTTTTTCATCGACGACCTCGCTTGTGGGGTCTGGAACTCCTCCTTGCAGTGGAGAACCCAAGGCCAAGGTTGTGTCCTCTTGGGGCCACTGATGGCCAACCCCAGGCGCTCCCCAGCGGAACCCCCAGTGCGAATGTGGGGCCCGGCCGCTTCTCACGGCGCCTTTTCCTGGAGAGCTGCCAGTGGGCAGAGTTCTCATTCAGACGTTCTCTTTAAAACCGATGAATCCAGCCCGTCTGGTCAAGGAGACGGAGCGTCTGGCTTGTCGCCGCCGACACCATCCGAGTCTTCGTGGGAACCTGGGGTTTTGGAGACCGTGAGGCCGACAGTTGTGGCACAGGGCAAGGCGGCTCACACCAGGCGGCGCTGGCCCCGGTCAGCAGCCTCTGTTTTCAGAGACCCTCCTCCGGCTCCAGCAGAAAGGGGGCGTGGGGAGTCAGCAAAAAAAGAGCAAAACTGGAAGTCGGCAAAACTGGCCTTAGACGAGCGGAAGGCGCACTGGCCTAGCAGCTGGTAGGGGACGGGACGGCTTTGATTCCGGGGTCCAAAGGAGGGGGTGAGTTACCAGATTCGCATGGGGGGCTGTTCTTATTAATGCAGCTTTTTGTGCCTGGGTCAGTGATCTCTCCATAAAGTTCAGCCCAGTACCTTTATTGGATGGCGTTTTTGCAGATGGAAACTGAGTCATCAATATAAAGGTTCACTACGGAGCCACACGCACCTAACTATTCCCGAGGGGTTGCTGCGGAGAGATTGCTGTCAGGTATTCTGAGCAGCGGACCACGTCTGAGTGGTTCAGTTTTGCTGTTTGTTCGCAAACTGCCAACCTTTGTTTACGATTCTGCGCGCTTTGCTCTAGAGAACGGCTTAGCCACGCCGTGGCTCGTCCTCTTCGTTCTTTTTTTTTTTTTTAAAGATTTATTTATTTATACATACAAGCGGGGTACAGGCCAGAGGTGTGGGGCGGCGAGAGGGTTCACCAGAGACAGAGTGGGGAACAGAACAGGCAGATCAGAAATACACTGCTGAGGGGAGCAGCAGGTGAGGCAGGAGAGGTCTGCCGCGCCATGTGGGATTCTCCCCGGCCGGGCGTCGAACTTGGGTCGCCGCTGCCGACAGCTCCACAGCGCAGCGCTTAACCCCTGCGCCACCGGGGAGGCCCCCCTCGTCGTTCTTATCAAACCAGAGTCAAATGCCAATTGCCCCAGATTAGAATGGTTTATAGCCATTGCTTCTGGCTTTGTGATTTCAAAAGAGGGGATATATGTTAGGTGGGTTTTTTGCAGATAAATGTAGTTTTGAGCGCAGAACCTAGTCTGACACATATTTTCTCAAACGTCGCTGAAACGAGAGCTCGCCTGACATGCGCACTCTCGGCCTGGGCGGGAGAAACAGAGTCTGGCAAGGGATTGCCAGTGTTCCGCAGCCACATTTTAAAAAGTGGAAATAAGTATTGTTAACTGTAATGATATGTTTCATTTAACCCACTGCCTGGAGTTTGGCAAGGGCAAACTTTTAGGGTTCTGTTCCTGAGACAGCTGCAGCACCAGCTGGGGCCCAGGAGGGGAGCTCCTGGAACTGCCCCTGGGCTTGGCATTCATATTCTGTTGGGGCCTCCCTGGGGCGTGGGGCTAGTCTCAGCCTATGAAGCTGTCAGCAGCCACTGCAGCACGCGTTCAACCCCCAGCCAGGGAGCTTCCCACAGGGCGCAGCAGACCCCTCCTGTCCCCCCGCTGCTCCCTCAGCAGTGTACTTTAGTGGATCTGCCTCTTCTGCTCCCCACTCTGTCTCTGGGGGATCGTCTCACCCCCGCACCTCTGGCCTGCACCCCAGTTCTGTGGATTAATAAGGAGACGGAGAGTCTGTGCTCCGTGAGGGTCTGTGACCGGACAGACGCGGGTGAAACCAGCCAGAGGGAGCCCCGCGTGGCGCCCGCTTCCCCACCCGCCGTGGGGCCCGGCACCCCATCCTCCTGTTTGCACCTGTGACAGCACGTGGGGCCTCAACCAGGGACTCGTTGGCTCCCGGCCTACGTCGTCCAGCTCAGTCCCCAGGTCAGCTGAGGCAGCTTCACCCAGAGCTCCCCCCGATCTCACGGCTGGGCCCTCTGGCCTGGGCTGGCCCCGAGCACAGCGGCTGCGACCAGCCCCCGCCGGGGTGCTGCAGACTCCCCGGAGGCCGAGCGCAAAGGCCAGCGCCGCAGCCCAGCCCTGAGGCCTCCCGACCCTCTGTCTCAGGCGCAGCGGCGCAGACTTTGCTGATGAGATGGTTTGCATTCCGGTGCCCTCCGTGAGACCCAGTGTTCCTCGCATCCTCACGGTGCACCTGGGACCCCTGCCTGTCTCGTCCCGGTGGGTGACGTGCTGGACACAGCCCCACACTGGACACCCGAGGGGAGCGGCCTGTGCAGACTTCCAAACCTGTGCTCCTGCGGTGTTTGATGGCGGGAGATGTATTAGCAGAGCTGCCCAAGAAGGGCTTGCTTAGCACACCATGGGTTAATTCCAGCCCCCCCACCCCCGAGCGAGGGTCTTTAGCAGCGTGGTTTGGGGGCTGTGTTTTGATTGACCTGTCTGATGGACTTGGCACAAATTAGTTTTTGTTTTTTTTTTTTTAAAAAGATCTATTTGTTTATGCATATAAGAGCTGGGGCTCAGGCCAGAAGTGGGGGGGGGGGCGGTGAGAGGACTCCCCAGAGACAGAGTGGGGAGCAGAACAGGCGGATCCACTGAGACACACTGCTGAGGGGGCAGCGGGGAGACAGGAGGGGTCTGCTGCGCCCTGTGGGAAGCTCCCTGGCCGGGGATCGAACTCGTGCTGCAGTGGCTGCGGACAGCTCTATAGGCTGAGACTTAACCCCTGTGCCCCAGGGAGGCCCACAAAATTTAGTGGTTTTGGATTTCAATAATAGGTTTATTTGATCTCTTTTAATGCCAAATGCCTCTGTTTAGGCCGAGTTGCCATTTTTTTTTAAAGATTTGTTTATGCATACAAGCTGGGGTACAGGCCAGAGGCGTGGGGCGGCGAGAGGGTTCACCAGAGACAGAGTGGGGAGCAGAACAGGCAGATCGACGGAAATACACTGCTGAGGGGAGCAGCGGGCGAGGCAGGAGAGGTCTGCTGTGCCATGTGGGCATCTCCCCGGCTAGGCATGGAACTCGCATCGCCGCTGCTGATAGCTCCACAGCTCAGCGCTTAACCGCTGCGCCACCAGGGAGGCCCCGAATTGTCATTTTTAGCGTCATTTCTGTCTCCCTTCCGGATGCAACATCGGCCTTGTGAAGGGCCCGCGGACTGTTCCTGTGTATTGCGCAGGGTGGACGCCGCACCGGCCTGCCGGTGTGAGGATGGACGCTCTATCAGCTGGACCCGCCGCCCTGTGGGAGATGCACGAAGGGAATTAACGGCGTCTTTACAGAGCTTTGATTCCTTCTCGCCCTCTGCGACAGGCCTTCGGAATGCAGAATCGGGCATGCCGCCCAAGCTGACACTGTCTTCTCTAAACTCACCAGACTCTCAGCAGCAAGCGTAAATAATTCACGCACACACCAAACCCAAACGAGCCGGAGTGCATCGGAGTGGCGGCCGCGCGGGCTACAGAGGCGACAGTGATTATTTAACAGGTCTCACTGGCCTCCAAGCCCCACGGGCCTGTGGAAGATGTAGCTGCTCTGTTCACATGGCTAGTAAGTGCTCTGCTAAGAGCACTTTCTCCGCATTCAAATATTTATGAGCTGCTTTTCAAAAATACTGAGTTAGGGTAAATGCTGCTCGAAGTGCTTCTCGGAACCCAGGAAGGACAGTGGTGCCCAGGGGAACCCCGCTGCCCCTGCCGAGTGACCGCTGAGCCACTGCCTGGCGGTGACCCCCCAAGATGCTCTTTTTAAGTTTTGAAATCTTTGAGGCGCTGGCTTCCGGGGCCTCATTGATGCTTAGTGCCTTAGCGCTTGTTCACGAAGAAGGTTCTGGAAGCTGCTGTATGAGTCGACACGCAAAGCATAGCTCTACTTTCAGGGTGTGCCACGGCTCGTGGCGATGCTTTTGGAATCAAAACACAGAATCGGGGCAGACTTGGCCGCCTCCTCGAGCCCGGCTCCCGGCGCAGGGGGCTCCGGCCCGCCCAGGGCCAGCTGGCCGCCCCGCAATCGGGCTCACCGCTGCCCTGCTGACCGCACGCCTTCCCCATGTGGCCTGAGCCTTAGTCCGGCCGTCTCCAGAGGAGGTCAAATGGGTGTTTGGCAAGTTGGATGCCTTGTCCGGGAGACAGAGCATCTTAATGCTGGGCCTCCACCTACACGAACAAGTCCTCTTTAATAACTTCTAGTAAGATTGGCAAGCCTTGGGGCCCCCCTGGGGGCCTAGGAGTTAGTCTCAGGCTGTCACTGCTATAGCACGAGTTCAATCCCAGCCAAGGAGCTGACCCACAGGGCACAGCAGACCTCTCCTGTCTCCCCGCTGCTCCCCTGAGCAGTGTACTTCAGTCGATCCGCCTGTTCTGCTCCCCACTCTGTCTCTGGGGAATCCTCTCACTCACCCCCCAACCTCTGGCCTACACCCCAGTTCTTGTATTTATAAAAAAAAATGCCCAGGCCTAGGTGTTCAGAGTTCTTTGTTCTGATGGACTGGATTCCCTCTGAGCAACTTGGAAGCTTTAAAAAGTACTTTTAACAAAGCTACCGTCAGAATTTGTACTTTGCAAAGAAAAATTTATGTTTTTGCCTCCTATACAGTAGGAATTTGTGCATATACATCAAAACCAATATTTATTGCGGTTTCTTCTTGCAGAAAGCTTGACTGCAGAAGGTTGTATTAATCAAAAGTGGGAAATCATTTAGTTGCTGCTGCCTGTTATTCTATTATAAAAAGACATAAATTAGCATTTGGGTCTGTTACAAAGGCAGCGTGTATATGTATAACTCTGTATCCAGTACCACACAGGCTTTCTAGATCTGGCAACGGGCCAAATTTAGTAATGGTTTCTCAGGGCCTTCCAAGTGGGGAGCCCCCTGCCCCCCAGACTCCTTTACTTTATGCATCGGTGAGTTAATCCTGCAGGCTGGTGACTCCCGAGACCTCGGCTTGTGAGTTACTTCAAGGCGGGTGAAATAGCCGTTCATGTCGGGGAGGAAAGCGGATTTGTGTTTAGGACATTTCGGTGGGAAACGCTTTTCAGAATGCCAAGGGGCGCCCGTGCAGCCCCTCCAGGACAAGGCTCAGAAGTAACCCACGTCCAGGACCTCCCCTCACCATCGTCATCCGCTGCCGAAGTCTGACAGTGCCGTGGGTGACACTGTTTGCAAAGCCTGCAGGGACTTGGTGCTTATTTTCACAGGTTTTCAGTCAACTTTGGAGAAACTGCTCAGAGACGGGGCCCACCCCGCGGAGCGTCGGCGGCCACGTCCAGTGGTTCTTTCCCCTCCCAGGGCTGAGATCCGTTCATTCGCTCACCTGAGTGGAAAGGGGCCTTCCTGGGCGGCGCCGGGCGTGCTCCTGGCGGGGGGGGGGGGTTGGCTACAGGAAGCCGCTCTTCGCCGCCCTCAGGTCACCTCTGTCTATACACAGACGACCTCGAGCCTGCTGCTGCATCCACACCGCTGCGGGGTTCAGCGCCTCCGGATGCGCTCCGCCCTCCAGGGTCCCTCCAAGCCCCGGCTTGGCCGGACCGTGCTGTCGGCCCCTGCGCCTTGCGTGGAGTCGCTTCCGCCTTCTCGGGGCGTCCTTAAGCCGAAGGCGCGTTCCAGGGCTCGGACCTGCAGCTCCTGCCCCCAAGGCTGCTGCCGTTTTATCCCTGGAAGTGAATGTCTTTTTAACTCAAGGGGTTTTTGCGTCTTTTCGAGGGTGCGCACGCGTAAGGCCATGTCCGGGCGCCGCCTGCCCCTGGGCTGGGAAGGCCAAGGCTCTCAGGCCTCCGCGGGTTCCCCTGCGAGACCCCAGCCCCGCTGCTGGAGCCCGGGTGTGCCTGCGGCCTGCGCTGCCTCTCCCGGCCGCCCCCCGCCTGGAGCTGTCCCCGGAGTGTGAGGCCCAGGAGCGCTGAGCCCCACCGCGGACGCCGCAGTAGCCCCCTCCGCAGGCCCAGCCCCGCGGTCTGGAGCCAGGATGGGGCGCCTGGGCCGAGCTGGCCGTGCGCTGCCGCCCGGTGTCTCCGCGCTGCTCTGCGGCCCCCGCGGTGGGAAGGGGCGCTGGGGACCTCGCACACCACACGTGGCGAGCAAGGAGCAAACACCCCGGCCGCCCCCGCTTCCGCCCTGGCCGCCGGCTCCAGCGTTCCTGGCGCTGCGCTCGCAGAGTGAACCCCAGAAACGGATTCTTTTTCTCTCTGGTAGTTTTCTGAAGTTTTGCCAACTTCACGAGGGTTTTCCCGGCACCAGGAGGACTAGTAAGTTTCTGTCTTGGTGCCAGTGTCTAGAGCAGCCCTGCCAGCCCTGCCTTCCCTCCTTGCCGCGAGGCCACTGCGGTCCTTGCAGGCCCTGCCAGTCCCCACGTTCCCAGAGCTGCCCCGTGCCCGCCGCCCTGCGGTTGGGGTCGCCCCCCCACTTCCCCTACCTCTTCTGTCTCCTCTGGCTTCTCTCTCTCCCTCCTCCGCCCCCCACTTCTCCCTCTTCCTCCCCCTTCTCCCCCCTTCCCTTTCCAAGAGTGGGGAAGGGACTCTCCCCCTCCAGGGGCTGTACCCCAAATGTCCACCCCCTCACGTGCACCAGATGGGTTGCCCCGGCATGTTCTGCGCTGAGCTTCAATAACCTGTCTACTAACGCAGCGTAGACGCATCAAGTGCTCAGCCTAACTGAAGGGCTCCGGCTCCCCCGCGTGCACCCCGAGGCAGGCGACTCTGCTTCCCTCCACGCGGCCGCGGGCAGGTTTTGTGGGCTGTTTGCCGGGAGAGCTCTTGGGTGAGCACTTTACTTCTACAAAGCAGCCACAATGGACCGTCCAGCTGACTCTTCTCCCTTTCTCCTCTTTTCAAAGCCGCACGCTCAGGGCAAGATCTACGTCCAGAGCCAAGGTGAGCCCCAGCCGCCACAGCGTGAAGGTGGAGCCTCCCCTTGGGCCCGCTGGGAAGTGCGGGGACGAGAGGATGAGGTGCCTGGGCGGACCCCATAGTCGGGTTCTGATGGTCACTAGGAGGGAGCTGGGGGCTCGCTGGAGAGTGATTTGCAGCCCCTCACCCGGGGTGCTCGGGCAGCAGAGACGGCCCCCTGTGGGTCGCGAGGCCAGAGCTGAGCTGCCCTTCCAGGCCGACGAGCTTCAGCCCCGGGTCGGGGCCGCCCCGAGGTGCTCCGTGAGCTTCCGTGAAGCCCCAGCGTCCCCTAAACTGCAGGGCCCCCCGGAGAAGCCGTGGAAGGAGCAGCCCCGGAGGCTGAGTAGGAGAGCTCCGGCCTCGGGGCCCTGAGCCGGCCCCTTCTCCACGTGCGTGGCCCGGCGGCGGCGACACTGTCGCTGCAGACTCGCCAGAGGGACTCGTTCTCAGACCCCCTCTTAAGGAGGGTGCGCCAGTGCCCGCGTGTGTAGGGGTCGGCTGGAGGCTCCCCGTCCGTGACCAGGGTCTGATTACACCAAGGACCAGCAGCTTTCTGTTCTGCCTGCACCCCGTGGCCTTTTCGCTGTGCTGGCTCCTCCTCGAACCCCCATTTCCAGCCAGATGAGCTGGAGGGGCCACCTGCCCCACAGCCCCTCAGGCTCCCCAGGACCGTGTGGGACGCGCCCTGCCCCCGGCAGCACCAGGTCGTGGCCTCACACACCGTGACCTCTGTGTCTTCTCTTCCCCTTGGCCCAGGGATTGCCGCCGTGCCGAACCCCGCCTTTAACTGGGACGCCTTCCTTCAGCGCTCAGGTAAGGGACGCGTCCTCTGGGGCCTGTCGGGGCGCCCGGCCGCTCACCGGGACGTGGGCGACGAGGCCGGGGATGTGCTGTCTCGGGTGGAGCCGGGGAGGGCCCAGGGTGTGGGCAGTGCCCTGCTCGGCCGTCTCGCGGCCTCGCGCAGACATTGAGTGTCGGCAGCATCTGCGGGTTCGGTCTTCAAGAGTCATTGTGTAGGGATCGTACAGTTGTGTGACTGGGTGTGTTTTGTATGACACACGGCACTGTAAAGAAGCAGGGTGCGCTGATGTGTGAGCTCACACCTGTGCTGTCTCTGGTGGGCAGTGATGACAGCCGTGTGTGCTGACAGCTCACGGCACATGTGTGTGGGCGTCCTGTGTTGTGTGGCTGTCCTGTGTCTTCGTGTGACTGGACATGCGAACATGCGGTGTCGCTGTGGTGTTGCGCCTTCAGGGGACGGTTTCCAGAGCCAGCGGCCCGGCTCCAGCCTGCCCTGCACCGTTGTCGTGTGAGTGTGAGCGGATCTATTTTTAAAGCAATTTCTAGAGGAAAGCTCACTGCAGTGAGACACAGACCGGAAAGCCAGCTGCCTTCAGAGGTGCAGACCCCCAGGCTGCCTGCTCTGCTCACCGTCCCCCCAGCCCCTCCTGCAGCCCTGCCGGCAGCCCAGCGCGAGCGGGCGGCCTCGCATCTGCCTTCTCGGCCCCGTGACATTCGAGACCCGCCCTTCTCGCCCGCGTGCCCGTGGCCCTTGCGTGTCCACTCACCCCGCCCTGGCCGTGCTTTCTGTGACAGGTGGGGCGCGCTGCTTTCCGTGCACGTGGGTCACGCGGGGTCTTCCTCGGGAAGGCTTGCCAAGGCTTTGCCCGTTTTCTTTTTGCGATGTTTGTCTTTTTACCCTTGGTGCGTGAGAATCTGTAGAGGTATGTTTGGGTGTTACGTCTTTCGTCAGATGCGCATACCAGGAAGGCCCTCTCCCGTCCTCAGACCTGCCTGTCCGTGTTTCAGCCGCATCTTTTGAAGGGCAGAAGGCGGGCATTTCACGTTTTTTTGAAGCTGGTTTACCCGAGTTTCCTTTAGTGACTTTGTCAGTCACCAAAGGTGTCTTAGAAATCCTCGGTTGTGAGGGTATTTCCTTTTTGTGACTCCAGAAGTGTTAGCATTTTAGCTTTTTCATTAGGATGTCATCCATCTCTAATTGCTTTTTGTGTGTGGTGTGAGGTGGGGATCAAAAGTCAAAGTTTTCCTCTGTGTTGTTCCAGAGCCACTTACTGAGCATACTTTCCTTTCATCACTGCCTTTGCTAGGGGTCCGGCTGGACTGACGTGATGGCGCCCTGGGTCTCTCATCGCATGGTCTATATCTCCTGTGTAATTAATGAGTAATTCTTTTTTTATTGAGTGGGAGGCTCCTTTGTCTCCACATCCTCGCCAGCACCTGCTGTTTCTGGCCCTCGATGGGGGCCTTTCTCAGGGGTGAGGGGCACAGACACTTTGCTCCCAGCCCTCATCTGGCATCATGCCCCAGCCCTGGCACTCATGGAAGGCTCTCCAGGTCACCTGGGCATACCTGGGCACACCTGGGCATTGGAGGTTCCTCATGCCTCACCCTCTTGTCCTGGAAGGTATTCTCCCGCTTTTATCATTTATGAAACAGGAAGGCTTGTCTCCCAACCTCAAATTCAAATTCAGCACACAGCTTCCAGCTTTAACTTTGGTCTAGTAAGTTAGAGGCTCGCGTGTCTCAGCTGGGATTCAGGAGCCAGATAATAGGGCCCATCAAAGACACTTGACATAAGACATCGCCAGCAGCCAGTTTGGAGGCCGTGGTCAGCCCAGGCTTTGCTAAGGCATTGCCGCCACCTCAACCTTCCAGCGCCAGCTTCCAGCAGAGCCAGTTATGCCGTATTATTATTTAGCTTTTGTGATCGTGATAAGCTGTGCCCGTGGATCTTATTAGATTCGGAGCATTATGTTCCCATTCTCGGCGCACAAAAGCGCCCAGCCATTGTTTGCTCTAAGCAATGCTTGAAGGCGGGACGTGAACGGGCGCCTTGTCTGCTACATGAGTTTGTAGTGGTGACATTTTAGGTTAACTCGTGTTCATCGCATGGGTTACTTCTGTTGACTCAATCACCTGTCACCGCACCGCGGCCCCTCCCCCTGCAGTGACTCAGCACTGCCCCCTTGTGTTGTTCTGCTTCCGTGCTTGGCCGTTGGCCGGGCGGGCGGCTCAGCCCTGCTTCTCCAGGCCCTCTGGACTGACTCCCCTGCCCGGTTGAGGCTGCTGAGACCTGGCGGGGGCTGCCCGGCCTCCTCCAGCTGGGCCAGAAGCGGGGTCCTGCCCGCCGCCCGGCTCCCTGCACCCTCTGTCTGGCCATTCAAACCTCTTCCCCCGCCTCTCGGGGGCTGTATTTGCGAGATGCGGCACCTGCGTGACACACTCGCCCCACGAGTGCGTTCACACGTACGCCTTCTCCCTAGTTTCACAAAGACGCTGTTCTGCCCAGTCGGAACTGGGTCTAAGTGTTTCCCACACTGCAGGCGTCCAGGGTCCTTCTCCGGGCCCGCCCCTCACAGGGCACAGCTGTGCCTCCCTCTGCCTGGCCAAGCTCAGCGCGGGTCCCCGCTGGGGCGGGGGTCCGGCCAGGCTGCAGACTCAGCATGCAGTGGGCAGTGCTGTGGGGCCTGCGTGGTCACCGGCAGCCTCCCCGACCAGCCCGCCGTGTTGCAGGCATCAGCCGCGGCGCCGCCCCCCTGCACGTGTTCCTCCTCATCTGTGGCCTGAGGCAAGTCAAGGACCCCCTGTACCTGCTGGACGCCTTTTCAGGTAGGCTCTCCGGGCCGTCCTCCTGGGCCCACCTGAGGCCTCGTGGGCAGGGAACAAGGTGCTCCGTGGCCTCTGGGGTGTCCCCGCCGCCCTGGCCAGGGCCGGGGGGCTGCAGGCGTCTCCCAGGAGGTGTGGTCGATGGAGGCTGCCCGGCCGCGCGTGAACCTGCCCCCGGCGAAGCCTCCGCCACACTGAGCTGCGGGGCTTATTAGCCCACTGAACTCAAAGATTGGGGATGACGGAACATTCTGGAATAACATTTTACTTAAAAGCGTAAGATGTAATATTTACATCTTGGATGTCATATGAGTTGGCCCGTATGAACGAAAGCAAAATGATTTGGAATCATCTGTGGGATGAGTAGTTTATATTAGACGTGTGTGTTCAGCTGTGACTAAAAACCATTTAAAAAGGCTTCTCCCCTCTCCGGCCCCCAGAATGGCATCGCGAGGAGCCCGGTGTCTACATGGTGATCGTAGGCCCTGAGGTGAGTCGGCGCCCCAGAAACACGTGCCTCACCTGTTTAGTCTTGACGCACTTTTATAAACATTATAAAATTAGGTTTATAAATTGGTTTCAGCAATTTTTCCTTTTAAGGAAATAAAGCCTCTTATTTTTAAAATGAAGCCAGACTGAGGCTTAGAGAATAGGGGCTTTTTAAGGCTCCACAGTTAATTTATTGCTACTCGAGATCACCGAGACGCTCTTCTGGGAATACAGCGGTTTCTCGGGCACACAGCCAGGAGCGCAGCGGCCCTGGGGCGAGGGACCTGTGGCCCAGTGGTCGTGGGGGCGGGGCCCAGGTGCTCCGGGGGGTTGGGGGGCTCCAGGGCATCCGGTGCCTGGGCGTGGGTGAGCTGAGTGGTCCAGGTGGTCTGAGGGCTTGGGGGATCCAGATGTCTGGTGGCCCGGGCCATCCCGGGGGTTTGGATGACCCGGTGGCCTAGGGGTGGTCCAGAAAACTCTCTTCACCCCGCCCCCGCACACCGACTGCTTTGCAGGAGCTCCAGCTTAGCCGTGCACCTGCTAACACTCCCTGCCATACTGTGCGTTCTTTGAAAACTGCCTTTGCACCCCAAAACTGACTTCATGGTTTGCAACATGATTTGATGGGCTCTGGGCGGGCAGCGGAGGGGTGAGGGCTCCTGGGTGCAGGCACCTCTGTGTCTCGGTTTCCCCTCCGTACAAGGCCCCTGCTCCCTGGTGTGAGGACTTGGCCTGTGCTGGGCGGGCGGCGGGCTCCGTGTGGCCGCAGGGCGGTGTGCGTTCGGCTGTGCTCTCCTGTGAAGGCTGCTTGCCCTGTCGTTCAGCCCTTTGGGCGAGGTGGGTGCTGCTGGTGGGACCTCGCCGAGGGCATCTCCGGCTCTTGGAGAAGGGAGCGTGGGCGGGTGTGGCGGAGAGAGCAGGCGATGACTTCCCGCGATCACCTCTCATGTCAGAGCTCACTTTCCTCGGGCCCGGGCTCCGAGACGATACATTCCGCTGGAAAACAAATAAGTGCAGAGGAGGAAATGAGGATTTTCCTTGCCGCCTGCTTGGCTTTGCTTTTTAAAATTTCATAACATGTGCTTTCATTAAACAAAAATATCTACCCTTCGTTTTGCTTCTGACTTGGGTTTTGTTCCACTCGGCTTCACTAAGAGATTTGAAAATGAATCGATGTGGAAGGTGAATCTGGGGAGTTTGGTGCGGCTGGGACTTGGCTTGAAAGCCCAGTCACACCACAGCTCCATTTCCAAGTGTGAGGTAATTCGGTGTCTTGTAAAATGTGATTTTTTTTCCTGCCTTGACATTATTTTTGCCTAAATATTCAATCTCGAGAGCAGAAGGCTGCAGGTACCGTAAACTTCAAGAGGAAGTTGTAGCTGGAGATGGTCGTTAAGTGAGACGTGATTGTGGAAATTAGCACGCGCAGCCAACAGCCTTGCTCGTGCTGGACTCTGATGTGCCGCAGGGATTAGGGTCATTGCACCCCAAAAGGAGCAGACGTGGGAAGTGAGGGGCACGCACTGGACAGCACCTTGGCCCAGATTCTGGGGCGCAGGGGCCCGGGGATGCTGCGATGCGGGCGCCAGCCTGACTCTGGCAGGTGGGGGAGCGTGGGGAGGGGCTGACCCGGCAGGGGGCAGGGACAGCGCGGCGGCCTTGCCTGTGCTGGGGCGGGGGCTGGGGCCAGGGGGCAGGGTGGTATCTGGTGAGGGGAGCGGTAGGAGGTGGAGGCCGGGGTGGGCTGGGCCCATCTTGCCGAGCCTTGCTCCCGGGGGCTCTGTGGGACAGTCCTTGGGGTGGACGCGGCCAGCCGCGGAGCGCGGGTTTCAGGGCTGAGCCCGGCTGAATCGGCCCGGCCCCTGCGGCGACGACCCGGGCAGCCACATGAGCTCTGCGGCCGGGGCCTCCTGCCTGCGTAGGGTGGTGCTGCCAGCCTGAGGCCAGGCGCGCAAGGGCCCAGTGCACGCTCAGCGGTCACTGGCCCACGAGGCCAGACTGTTAACAGCCACAGCCACGTGTGAGCTTTTCCTTTTAGAGCTTTTTACAAGTAGAGTTGTGTGGCCACACCCGGCATCCCGGCCTTCTCTCACCGAGGCACCAAGCCCGCCCGGTGGGGGTTGGGGGGTAGGGAGTTCCCCACAGTGCGGCCCCAACAGGCCACTGGCCAAGTGCCCGGCAGGCAACTGGTGGCAAAAGCCCTTCCCCAGAGCGCCCTCTGCTGGAGGTCTGGGAGTCATGTCACAGGTGGGGCGCCGAGTCCCGGATCCTGCCTGCCTCCCCTCCTCTCCTGTCCTGAGAGACTGCCAGGACGCCCACACAGATCTTCACGGCGAGCAATGCCCGTGTGGTGCCCCCGGGAAGATGCCAGCCCAAGTGCTGCCGAGCGAAACCGCGCCGCTCTGCCGGCCAGCACCGTGGACCCGTGCACCCGGCTCACCCCCGACGGCAGAGCCGCCGCTCCCAGAGACAGAGGAGGATGGCCGCCCTGTTAGAGCGCCCGCCTGGCCGGCGGCCTGGGCTGTGGCCTCGAGGGGGAGGGCGGGGCCGGGTGCGGCGCTTCCTCCTTGTCATTGGTGTCGGGGAGCGGATGGGGTGTCCCTGTTTGTCGGGAGCTGCCTGGGGTGTCCCTGTTTGTCGGGAGCGGCCTGGGGTGTCCCTGTTTGTCGGGAGCGGCCTGGGGTGTCCCTGTTTGTCGGGAGCGGCCTGGGGTGTCCCTGTTTGTGGGGGAGCGGCCTGGGGTGTCCCTGTTTGTCGGGGAGCGGCCTGGGGTGTCCCTATTTGTGGGGAAGCGTCCTGGGGTGTCCCTGTTTGTCGGGGAGCGGCCTGGGGTGTCCCTGCGGCGCAGGTTCCAGCGCGAGGGCGGTGGCTGGGTGTACAGTCAGAGGCAGACCCCGTGCCCAGGACAGGGCAGCAGTGGACGTTCCCACCCGGTGCGCTGCTTCTGGCCAGGACGGCGTCTAGGGGCTGCTGCTGCGAAGCCAGTCACCCTGGCCGGGCTGTTGGGGCGCGTGTGTGACGCCCCCGGCTCCAGCCCGCTCTGCTGTTAGAACGGGCCGGTGGGGACAGCCCAGGGATGCCCACAGCTCCCTTGTGCGTCCGGATTTGTCACGGCAGCGTTCGCAGTGGTGCTGCGAGTACACAGGCCCGTTACACTGCCTGACACACACACAGACACACATACACACACACACCCTGAACATTTTCATCGCCCCCAGAAGAAAGCCCTCTCCCCACACCAGCCTGGTGCCCTGTAGCCACGAGGCTGCCTTCCTGGGCGCCGTGGCCTGTTCTGGTCCTCCCCGCCTCTGTCACGTGACACGGCCCCGGCCTCCCGCTGCCGGGGCTGCACGTGGGCAGACCTCGGCCTCCCCCCTGGTGGCCGAGCCAGGCCCGTGCAGGGGGCTGCGTTTCGGGAGTCAGGTGTCAGCTGGCGGGCTGCCCTGGTGCTGGACATGTGCTCCCGCGAAGCCCGCAGACATGGCCGCCCACTCTCCCTGCTGCGGGGCCTGCCCAGTGGCCGTGTCCCTCTGCGGGGGCCTCGCCTGGCCGCGGGCCGCAGAAGCGCTGAGACCGGGCCCTCCGGGTCCTTGGCGGGCGCTGCCGCCGCACTGGGCCTCAGAGTTTTCTTCGTGTCCCTGCAGGTCGACCCGGTGTTCTCCAGGGCGGTCAGGGCCAAGGTGGAGAGGTAAGAGAGCGGTGGGGGCTGGGGCGCGGGCCAGGCCGTGCGCCTTCCCGGGGCCGGGCGCCTCATGGGCACCCCGCTGGGACCCTGGCGCCCCAACTTCCGTGCCCGGGCAGGAAGCGGCGCAGGGGCGAAGCAGATCCCCGGGAGGGCAGAGGCAGCACCTCCTGGTAACACCTGGAGACCACTGTCACTGGTCACTCAGCTGAGGCAGAGGAGAGGGACGCGCCAGGGTATGAACCCACCGGAGACGGCGCCTCTCGGGGAGCACAGGCCTGTCTGCCACCCGGAGCGCCTCGGCTCAGACGCACGGGGGCTCCCTGGGCCCCCCATGAGCCTATTGGCTGAGTGGGGCGGGCGGGGCGGGGCTGGG
>PVIJ01012123.1:0-14102 GCA_004024925.1 Scalopus aquaticus | reverse complement strand
AAGTGCAGGAAAAGTTCTCACGTCACACAGAGAACGGGCGCCCTCGCTGAGCCCCGCCCCAGCCCGCGGCCCTCCCGCATGCGTCCTAAACGAGCCCAGGTGTGCTCCTGCAGCCCCGCTGCGCCGAGGCGTGGGGGCAGCCCCGCGGTGCTCTCCGCAGGGGCCTCGTTGAGATGCAGGGCCCCAGCCCCACCCGCCTGCGCCTTCAGCCCCCCGCGCCTTGTTTCAGGAGCACGGGGGTCCGGCTGGTGGGGGAGATGGCGCAGGCGGACCTGCACGCCCTGGTGAAGAACTGCTTCGCGCTGGTCAACAGCTCTGTCTCCGAGGGCATGTCGGCCGCCATTCTGGAGGTAAGGCCGGCCCTGGGCTGGAGGCGGGACGCTGCCCCGGCCATCTCGCCCGTCCCCAGGCGGAAGGCCGCTCCTTTCCTTGCTAAGCTGAGGGCTCCAGACGCCCCTTCAGGCCGGGCAGGGATTGGGGTGAAGGTGTGTGCTCGCCAGAAGCCCCTAAACTTGACCCCCCCCCAGGGTCGCCCACACTCCAGAATTTTGGGCCAAGACGGGGCTGGCCCTTGGGGGCGCCCTTCCCTCTCAGGGCCCGACTGGCCCTGGGACACGCCACCTTCTCGAGTCGAGTCCCCGGAGAGGTGGTGTATGGACTTGAGCACGCCGGGAAGTGGCAGATGCCACCCCAGGAAAGCCACCCCCAGCACTTAGCACGCGGCGCGTTGGGAGTGGCATCATTTCTTAGGGTTTCATTTTAAAAAGCAGAAAACAAAACCAAACCAACTTCGGCGGAGGGGTGGAAGCTCCCCTCAATTTGTGCTGGGCACTTTCCGAGCTCCTGAGGCTCGGCTCACCCCGGGTCAGCCGTCTGCCGCCACCACCTGGTTTGTGGGGTGGCCTCATACCGCACACAGGCCTCACCGCGGACACATCGCTGTCAAGCCCCGGCTTTCTGGGGTGCGGCCGCAGCTCTGCCTCAGCCGTCCACGAGCCAGTGCAGACCGCCAGGCGGCTGATGTCTCACAATTAGCTGTGTTTCCTCGGAGCAGTCTGCTAAAGCTCTTGTTTTTTAATCTCATAAGCCCCAAAGTTGGACTTGAGCTGCAGGTGTGGGCAGTGGGCGGGCCCCCTGTTCCCCCCGCAAGGCGGCTCGTTACAGAGCAGAGGCTGGCGTCGGGTGGAGCTGACAGGAGGTCGGCCTCACCCCTCTGCCTCGGCCCACTCAGGAGACGCCCTGCCAGGCGGCCGGTCTGTGATGGGCAGGGCCGCGTGGGAGGCCCGCGTGGGCCTGGGCAGCCGCGGCCTCACTCTGCACCCCCTGGGTCTGCTCCCCAAGCCACCGACGGGAGCAGGTGACACCCTTCTGTAGGCCCACACCTGCTTCTGCACCTTTCCAGGGTCTCCCCCGGCGGGGGCAGGGCCCGCTGAGCCCAGCCTTCTAGCGGGGCAGCCTGCCTCTGTGCGGCCAGCTGGCTGCTTGCGTCCGCCTGTGGGAGCGTCGGGCCGGGGTCACACAGGGGCTGGCGGCGACCAGGTGTGTCCTCGCGTGGCGGCCAAGGAGTGTCCAGTGGGCACTTGGGTCCTCCGGGACGCCTCGGCGGCCACGCCAGGCCCTCCCCGAGCTGGCCAGCACGGAAGGCACACCGCCACCCACCTGTCTCCTCCCCACAGGCCATGGCCCTGGAGGTCCCGGTGCTGGCGCGGCGCATCCCGGGCAACGCGGCCGTGGTGAGGCACGGGCACACCGGGCTGCTGTTCTCGGACCCGCAGGTGGGTCGCCGTCGTGCTGCGCGGGTCCCGGCCGTGCCCACGTCTGCGCCGGGGCTGGGGCGCGGCGGCCGTCCGCTGGCTATGGGGGCAACCCCGGACCTTCGGGCCGGGACCTCGCACGGCCACGCGCCTCCCAGAGCAGCCCCTCATCCGCGAGTGAGGCGGAGGAGGCCACACGCCAGCGCGCACGCACAACCCCACGCACACTCACGCCCGAGATGAAGGCGGCGCGGCTGACGGGGCGCGGGGGGTGCGGGGTGGGTGGGAGGGGCCTGCGTGCGGGTGTCGCTCACGTGCTGTGTGGGCTGTGCCGGAGCCCAGGCTCTGGTTCCCCGCCCCGGGGACGGCGGGCTGGGGCGGGTCTGCAGACTGAGCCCCTGCAGCCCAGAGCCAGGACCTGGGGGTGGGGCGCTGAGTCCAGCAGGGCGTGGGGCCCACCCTGCCCCCCGAGCCTGCAGCTCTCCACGTCCGGCTCTGCCCGGTGGCCTTTATGCAGCGCGGCGCGCGGACGGCATAGGCGTTTCTGCTGGCGCAGCCAGGCGGGTGCTGGCGGCTCGCGTTCCGCTTTCCCTCCGCGGGCGTGCCCCACAGCTGGCCTCCTGCCCGCATGGGCGCCGGCCACTCGCTGCCTGCTGAGCAGAGCCCTGCGCCTGGGTGGGGCCGGGCTGGGCCGAGGAGGCGACTCTCGGGGACTGGACACTGCAAGGCCGAGGACGGCGGCTGTCCCCCGCGGCGGCAGCTGGTGCCCCAGGTGGGACCACGAGTCCGGCCGCCTCAGGCCTGCAGGCTCCCAGGCCGGCCTCCTGCCCCCCACGCGCCCCGGGCCAGGCCGCAGCAGACGCCGACCCGCCCGGCACAGCCATTTGCGTCCGTCTTCCCGAACGTCTGTCTCAGCTCGTCTATAAACGTGCACACGCGCACGTGTACACACACGCACGCGCACACTGCTCCGTCCACGCTCGTCTGCTGGCGTCTCGGGCTGAGCACAGGAGCAAGCTGGTGGCTGTCCCATTCACGCAGCCGCCCGCAGGCCTCCGTGGAGCATCTGCAATGTCCGGCCGGCCTCAGGTGCGCTGACGTGGCTCCCGCAGCCCCCCACGCCGGGAGCTCAGAGGTCACCCCACAGCCCCCCGTCGCTCCAGACTCGCGGCCGACACTTCAGGGGCTGCGGACACGAGGTGGCAGCAGACAGGGAGGGGGCCCTGGCGTGAGGCGGTGCGGGCACAGGTTGCTTGGGGTTTGCCAACTTTGGGTGCTAGTGATTGAGCATCGGCCTGTCCAGGGTCGGGGTGCTCGGCCCCAGGCAAGGGGGTGGTCAGCCCCGTGTGCCGCTGTCCTTTCTGGACGGACAGTGAGGAGCGGCCATGGCCGAGGCGCCCGTGACCCCGCCGCCCTGGAGGTCCAATCCGATGGCATCTGACCCGGGCCGCGGGCCGCCCCTTGCACCCCAGAGAAGGGGGTGCTGGGTGCTCAGTCACCAGTGGGCTCAGGGCTGCAGTGCGGCCAGGCGCGGGGTCTCGAGCCAGAAAGGGGGCTTCCGCGTGGCAGGAAGGCCCGTCCAGGAGGCGTGGCTGGGCTCCTAGGTGCACCGGCGCCAGGGTCCTGCTGTGTGGTGGACACAGCCCGAGTCCCGGAGGCGCAAGGACAAGAAGGAGCAGGTCTAGCCCCCCAAGGGGCTTGCCATCGGGGCTGGCCCAGAGGGGGCGCCGGGCTGGCTCCCCGTGACGGCCGTTCCTGCCATGCGATGGTTTGGATGTTGGGCTTGATCCCGAGACGCTCACTGCAGCCTGCCGTGTAGACCCTCGTCTCATCTCTGTATTGCAGTGGGGGAAACTGAGGCAGGAAGCCGAGAACCAGCTCACCAGGCGGGCTCCTGCCTGGGGACTCAGGTGGCCGCGTGACCCTGCTGGGACTCAGGCAGAGGAGGCCCACGGCCGGGTCTGTGGCGGGGAGGGCGTCCCTGGGGGCGTGGCGCCTGGGCCGGCTCTGGGGTCTGCTGTGTGGCCCGTGAGGGACACGTGGTGGGCAGGGCCGGGGCCGGGCTGATCGGGAGGGTGCCATGCACCCCGCTGGTCACGAGCGCCCTCGGCCTGGCCCACGGCAGAGACAGAAGCCTGGGGGATGCCTGCCGCGGCCACGGGGCCCTCGAGGAGCAGAGCAGGCCCGCCCGGCCCTCGGCCCCCCACCTCTGTGCCCAGCCCAGGCCCTCCTGCTCCCGTCCGAGCCCGGGGCCATGTGGGGGCCAGCTGCACCCCCGCAGCCTGAGCACCTTGCGCTTCAGGGCCACCCCGTGTGCGCGATCGGAGACGGCGCTCCGCAGAGCGGGCGGGGTCTCTGCTCGGCCGGGGCTGCCCTGGAGCACGGGGTCCTGGGCAGATGCGCATGCGAGAGCAAACAGGGTGACCAGCACCCGCGGCCGCCCCATCGGGGACGGGCTGGCGCAGGAGCGGCACGGAGGTGCCTGTGCTGCCCCCCGGTCTGCGGCGCAGACGTGGGGCCTGGGGGCGACTTCAGCTGGACTTGAGGGGCCCTTGGGAGGAGCGCGGGCTCTGCATGGAGGCCCAGCTCCTTCCCTCCTCCACACCCCTCCCCGCCCCTCCCCGCCCTCTCCCTTCCTTTCCTGTATCTGTCGCCCGCCCTCGTGCGCCCTCCCCGCCTTGGGCATCCCCGCCACACGTGCCCTCCTGCCCCTTGACTTGTGCCCTCCCACCTGGCCCCTCTTCCCCAGCTGTCCCTCCCCTGGAAGTCAGGTCCAGGGCCGTCTCCTCCATGGTGACAGACCCAGGAGCCTCCCTCCGGGGAGCCTGTGTCGGGAGCCCCAGCGCCCAGCACCAGGCCGGCGACCCCGTCTCTGACGTGCCGAGCGGGACCCGGCCGCTGTGCCCAGGCAGTGGGGTCGGGGCTGGGCTGGGGCTTCCAGCCGGCGAGATGGACACTGCTGCGCCTCGGTGGGACCCTTCGAGCTCCGTCTTCACGCCCCGGAGTCGTCCGTGGAAGCCAAGCCTGCCCGGCCTGCTCCGTATCGATTTTCCTCCGCGCCGAGCCCCGTTCTCTGAGAAGAGCTGAGCTATTTTATGGCTCCGCTTCAGAGCCTCGAAATTAAAATCCAGTTGACATTTAGCAGAACAGTATCCACTGCCCCTCTCAAGGTCAGGCGCTGGCCGCGCAGCCCAGCCGGATTTGGCCACGAGGGTCTGTGGTTTCGTCCCCGCCCGGAGGAAACTGCACTTCGGGGAGTGATGCAAGTGGGGTCCCCGGCCCAGGGGAGCCCCTCTGTCTGGAAAGGCAGCCTCGTCTCTTTAAACGGCGACCTGGACGCCAGACCGCAGTCGCGTCTGGGGACACCGGCCTCTGGTCTCCGGCCGCCCGCTTCTCCTGGCCCGGCCGCCTCGTGGGGGAGCTGGGGGCAGGGACACCGGCCAGAGGAGCCACGCTGTGGGGAAACGGGGCCGGTCCCTGCTGCTCCCCAGGGCCCCGTGGGCACTGGTCTGGGCCAGCTCCGCGCTGGACACCACCCCGTGCCCGGCGCCGCCTTGCTGCCCAGCCGTTGTGGGGACAGCTCTGATGTCTTACGCAGACCCGGCGGCTGGCAGGTGAGGTGCCCGGGTGTGCAGGTGCTGGCCCGGCCCCGGGGACGGGAAGGCGCGGACGCCCCCATGGGGGCCCCACTGGCCGGGGTCTCTGGGCAGACCGTGTGGGGACGGCGCTGGGATCAGCCCAGGGCAGGCCGGGGCAGCCAGGCCTTCGGGCTGCAGCCTCGCGGCCTTCTGGAGCGTGGGGCCTGCTGGGCCGAGGGCCTGAGCCTGTTCGGGGAGCGCCAGCCCGAGGCCTGACAGGGCTGTGGCGGGAGCACATGTGCCTCCACCCCGCGCGGCAGCACAGCGGCCCGGCCGCGAGTCGGAAGTGAAGAAGCTGAGAGATGGTTTGCTGAGTGTCTCGCTCCGTCTGCCCAGCGCGCATCGCCGGCACCTGCCGGTGGGCATGAGCGCCAGCGCGATACTCCCGGCCGGCGTGACGCCAGGGTGCGGCACCTGTGTGTCCGGCTGGCCTGGGGGCAGCCCGTGTTTGGGGGTCCGCCCGCCAGCTGCGGGCCGGCGTGGAGAAACCGTGGGGTGGCGCTGACCAGGGTGGGGCCGTGGTCGCCCCAGGACGTCCACCCGGAGCCTCCCGGGGCCTCCACGCCGCTGCAGTCGGCGTCCCTCAGTGACTGCCTGAGGCGCGCCCTCTGGCAGGGGCGTGGCCAACGTCGGCCCCAAGCTGACCTCGTGGACCACCCCCGCCCCCGCGCCCGAGTGCAGGCCGGCTGCTGTGTTGGGGGCGCCGGACAGCAGGGGGGATGGGGGGCGCTCGGAGCCCTGTGTCTCTGCCCCGGGTGGCCCCAGACTCACCGCTGGGGGGTGGCCCCCTGGTTCCGCTCCCCCGGGAGGCCGTGGCCAGTGAAGGAGGAGCGGGGAGCGGGGGGTCACGACCCAGAGCCCAGCCCCCCGCGATGCCAAAGCCCAGAAAGTGCTCAGGAAACCATTTTAGCGTTTTGGCTCCCAGACGCACTTGGCAGGGCTCGGCGTCTGGCTGCTGGAAGTTGTTTGCGCTGCTGGTCCTGCCCCTCGGGGGCGCTGTGGTGCGCAGACCCGCTGTGCGCCCTGGGGCGCAGGCGGGGCGGGGTGGGGCCAGGTTCGCACACAGCCCGGAGGGGCCCCGGAGATGCGTGGAAACGGGCCACGGGGAACGGTGCGCAGGAAGGCGGGACGCGTCCACGGGCAGCCTTGCGGCCAGCGCACCCGCCGAGCGGCGTCTGTTCAGCCGAGGCCCAGCCGTCGGGTAGACCTGGATGTCCAGGGCGGCCTTTCGAGAAGACTCTGCAGGGCCCGGATGTGCGTCTCCCGGAGAGTTGGGACCCGGCGTCCGGCGCGGTGGCACTTGGAGGGGGCCTTTGGGGTGCTGAGGCCCGAGGGCGGAGCCCCCATGGGTGGTATTAGTGCCGAGACGGCCCGTCCCTCCCGTGTCTCGAGATGGTGGTGGAGAGACGGCGCGTGGCCCAGAGGCGGCGGCGCCAGATGGCAGCTGCCCGGCTCCCACGCAGACGGGTCGTGCTCAGCGGCCAGTGGCCGACTCCACGCCCACCGCCTCCCTCCTTTCCTTGACCCTGCGCCCTGGGCTCTCGGGCCGCTCTGCGGCTGGTCGCCCCGGCGCTCCCGCTGCGCGAGTGTCGTCTCGTCCCGTCTTCGCGCAGAGTGGAAGGTGCGTTTTACCGCAGCCTACACCCGGGAACGCCATCCTTCAGGATTTTGTTGTGAAATGGTCATTCTGTCGAAATAACAAACGGGGTTGGGTCTCAACCCCAGTTTCTACACCAGATAAATCACGGTTGTGACCAGTGTGGTAAAATAACACCCCAGAGCTACAAGCCCTCTGAATAATCTTAATAAAAATGCTGTTCGGCTCGGAGATGGGGATAAATATGTCACAGTTTTATTACAAAAAGAACACCAATTTACTACAAAGTGTACACATAACACATAAAAAAATGATTCCACCCCGTCATAAATATTGCTGTGTGTACGGTGAGCCGTAAAAGCCATTCAGTGTTTAATTAACAGTAACTCTGAGACTGGACGCGCCAACAGCCGGGCCCGTCTGATAACCGCGCCTGCCGCCTCCGGGGCGGCGTCCGCCGGCAGCAGAGTGAGGAGCCGCCTAGTCCCCTCTGCGCGCTCTGTGTTAGCTCGTTCAGCCCCTCCACGCCGCGCCCGGCAGCAGCGCCTCTCCCTAATTTAAAGAGGAAATTGGGGCCCAGCGGGGGAGCCCAGGGCCCCTCACCTGGAGGGCGGGGAGAGGGGGCTTTGAACCCAGGCTCCGGCTCCAGGACCCCGCCCGGTGCACTCGCGAGCGGGGTTCAGGGCGCCGCCCGCTCTCCGGGTACCCCTGAGCGCCCAGCCTGTCCAGTCTAGTCCTCTCCCGCGCGGGAGGGCGCCGCTCCGGGAAGCCTCCCCCGTGCGCTGGGCCTGTGCGCGCCACTGAGTCACGAGCATGCGCGCAGGGTCCCGAGAGGAGCGCGGCCCTCCCTGTCCCTTGTCCCTCGCCCCAGGAGCCTGGCGGGGGCTGGCCTGGCGCCAGGGGCCGTCGCCCGCGCAGCTCAGACCTGCTGCAGGGGGCTTGGGGCCCAGCGCTGCCCCCAGTCTCGGCTGCGCCCGCGCCCCAGGGAGTGGAGGGCGGGGCCGTGAAGGGGGCCGCTGCTGGGCTTGTGGGGGTTCCCAGGGGTATGGGTCAGAGGTCGCGGTAAAGAAATGGACGGCAGGTTTGGGCAGTCTCTGGAAGGTGGACTGCAGGGTTTCCCACGGGCTTCATCTCGCATGTGCGCGCGTGCGTGAGAGTGCGTGTGCGCATGCGCGGGCGACTCGGTTTGCAGGGCACCAGCCCCTTGTCCGCCGAATTTCTGGGGCAGTGTCCACGCAGCGTGGCCATGTCTTCCTGCTCCTGCTTTTCCCAGGCGCTCCCCTTCCCGCTCGCGCACTCCGTGGCGGCGCCCAGGGCCTGGCGGGCTGTCCCTGGCGCGGCTGAGGCTCCGGACAGCAGCCGCCCTGTCGCTCGGCCTGGGACAGAGCTGCCTGCGCTCCTGGCCACTGGCCGCGCGGGGTCGGCCGCTGCCGCGTTCTCAGGGGCCCCGTGCCTGTGTGGCGTCTCACCCCACCAGCCAGCCCTGCGCCCCCTTCCTCCCGGAGGCATTTCCTGCCTAGGGGCGGGCGAGGACCCCGAGCCGGTGCCCGCGCAGCCTCGCCCTCACCGCCTCTGTCTCTCCACTGCGTTGCAGGAGTTTGTCCAGCTGGCGAAGCGGCTGGTCAGTGACCCCACCTTAGAGAAAGAGCTTGTGGCCAACGGAAGGGAGTACGTGAGGACGCGTCACTCCTGGCGGGTGGAGAGAGACACCTACCAGCGCCTCGTCGGGACTCTGGAGGGCCGCGCCGGGGACTAGGAGCCCCCGCTTGAGGGCCCGTCCACGCCGCCGCGGTGCCCGCCGGGGGCCTAGGGACAGCTCCAGGCCGCCGCAGGGTCCAGACCCACCCAAGGCCGGCTCACCTGCGGCTGCCCCTGACGGCCACCTCCGGGCGCTCGGGGAGGGCGCGCTCCAGGGAATAAAGCGGCCCTGCGCGCCGTGCAAAGGCCTCTGCTCCTTGCGCGCTCCTTCCTGCAGGGGAAGCCCCCGCCCCGCCCGGACTTAGGAGCAAGTGCTGGCCTGACTCGGGGGGGCCTCACGTGCACCCTGAGTCAAAGGCTGGACCCCTGAACGCCCACGTCGCTGAGCATCGGGCGGCTCTCGCCCGCGGGCGCGCGGACAGCGGCGGCCGAGACATCTGACCCTGGGCACGGCCAGGCAGACTGGGCGAGAGGGCAGCCCCAGCTCCCGGCTCCCTCTCTGTGGGGGGCTGCCCCTCCCGGGATGGGGGAGCAGGGCTGGAGGCTCCTGGAGATGGGGGCGCCTCACTGCTTCCCTCTGCCCCCCAGCCCCCTTGCTTTGCAGGCCAGTCCCCTGCACCGGGCTCTCGCGGGAACTCGCTGGCACTTCAGCCGCTCCCCGCCGGACAGGGAGCCCTTCCTCCACCCCCACCTAGCTGAGGCCTCTGGGGACCACCCATCACGCCTGTTGGACTATTAGAAAGGGGTGTGGCTCGGAATAGCCCCGTGGGGGTGGCAGAGGTCGGAGTGCAGGTAGCGCAGAAGCTTCTGTGTCCCCCCACAGCCCGCTCCCCCAAAACCATGCTGGGCCTGCTCCCACCAGTCCCACCCTGGGGGGTTTGGGGGCTTCAGGACAGTCTGCCGACTAACCCCAGGTGCTGTGGTTGCCTTACCCTCCGCCCTGCCTCGGGGGTGGGGGCCTGGAGGGGCCTCCCCAACTGGCTGAGTGGGTGCCGGCCCCGCCTGCCACCCTCAGTGGGCTCGGAAGTCGCCTGTCCCCTGACGAGAGACCTGCCTTGCTGTTCTTAGGACCCCCGGCGCTTCGGGTGCCACAACTAGAGCAAAGACCAACGTCTCTCACGTCAGCCCAGGGGCGCCCAGCGGGAGGCTCCCCCGGGGTCCAGCCCCCGCAGGCGGCTCACGCAGCCTCAGCATGTCACGCAGTGCCCAGGGCCCCAATGCCAGGACGGGCATCTCCGAGCATCTGGCTTGGCTCTGAGGGCTGCAGCCCCCCACGCCCACGGGCCAGCAGAGCTGTCCGGACCCCAGAGCCCCCGCTTGCAGTTATGGCCTCGGAGCCCGAGAGAACGCAGGTTTTCGACAGCGTCTCCTGAAGTGTCAGGAGCGCTCAAATCCAGCGCGCTGACCGCAGAGGGGCCTGGGCACCGCGGGCGGGGGCTCCCGGCGGGTCCTGTGGCTCGGGAGGGAGCGGCCTTCCCCGGAGCTGGCATCTCCGCCCACAAGGAGGGCCTGCGTGGGAAGCGATGCCCCCAGCTTCCGGAACAGCGTGTCGGACACAGTCTGGCCTGTGGTCCGGCTCCTCGTGCGCACGCCCTGGGGGCGGCATGTTGGGGCGCCGTCCCTGGGCACATGGGACCCCCCGAGCTGGACGAAAGAGGCCACCTCTGAAGGTCTGCTTCTGGGGGGGATTCTAGATGCAGAGTGGGATCTGCAGGAAGTGGGGTGCCCGTGCACCGCCCTGGGGTCTGATGCCATCCGGACGGCCCGGGCCTGTCTGTCCGCAGGTGTCTGTGGCTCAGGGGCCATGTGCTGCTTGGTGCGGGGCCCAGGCGGCCGCGTGACAAGCCACATCCCCTCTCCTGGGCGCCACCTCCCACAGCTGGATGTATTCAGTGAGAGCAGAGCTGCCCGTGCAAGGAGGTGAGATCAAGTCAGGCAGAAAGTGAAGCAGTTTTCAAATGAACCCAACATCCAAGACACTCCAGGCCGCCTCTGGGAGTCTTTATTGACTTGAAGGGAACTTCTGGGGAAAAATGAATAAAAATTTTAAAAAGCCTGGCTGTCAGTTAAATGGAATGACTTCACTTTTATCTGTGGCCACGATCTATTTTAAAGGGATTATTTTACCATCTGTTTCTTCTTTCAGACTCATAAATAGGCCTTTAAAATGCAGGTTGAGAGAAACGTCTTTCCCCAAAATGACGCAGTTCTCCAAACTTGCATCGCTTCCTGGGGGGTTGGGGGGAGCCGGGCTCAGCCACACCTTCCCCGGGGGGAGCGGCCGTCAGCACGCGCACCTCATCGAGCCATTTTCTTCTTTAGCATCTGACGTAAAAACCATGCTGAGCACGTCCCCAGACTGGAGAGGGGACAGCTGGGGCTGTGGGCGCTGGCCCTCGAGCCCGGCCACGGGTGGGACTCAGTGTCCCCTCTGGGGCCGGGGGTCGATGGAGAATCGGTACCCACTCCCCGCGGTGCCGCGTCCCAGGTGCGTTCGATGCATCACCCACCTGTGTGGACACAGGTGTGGGGCTGCCTGGAAGTGAGGTCACAGTAACTTCCCTTTCGGGGTTTAGCCACGGACCCTGGCGAGAGAAGGCGCGTGAAGGTGGACTGCCAGGGCCCAGCCAGCAGAAAGGCCGTCACGGCTGCAGGCGGGGACGGGACTCGTGGCGCCCACACGTGCGTGTCCCGGGAGGATGTTACAGGGGCAGCTCCTGGGTGTGATTCCCGTGGTGGCCTCAGTGTCCCCAAGTGACACACGTCCACCTGTGCAGGTTATGGTGACCCCTGAAACACTGTCGGGGAAGCGGAGCGGGGCCAACGGCTCAGCCCGGCTCGCCTCCCTGCAGCAACTGTTTCTCGGCTCCGAGCCGGCCGACGCCAGCTCGGAGCTGCTGTTATGTCTGACTAGCGGGGGGCCGGCGTCCACCGAGGGCAGCTGCTTCTCCTGTCTTGCCGGTGCCGGCTCTTCCACACCTTGAGATCTCCCTCAAAGGCTGCACGTTCTGCTTAACACTGTGTTGCCGGTGCCTTTTAAATTTACCAGCCCTTGGGGCCGGCCATTTTCTGTGCCACCGCATGAATGGTGGAAGCATTCAATAAAACACACACAACTCCCGAACTACTGGATATTAAAAAAACTGTCATATCTCTCATAAAACACCTTACACTTTCACCAAAACAATGTGTAAAGCTTCTAGACTGAGTACAAGCCAAGAAATAGCTCCTGATAGTTCCAAATAAATCCACCGTGGCGTGAAAAACCAGAGACTAGATGAACATGTATGAATATGTGAGCGGCCACCTGATACTGGTGACAAAAAACACGTGCTGATACGTGAGCGGACCACAGAGTGTTAAGTATTTCTCAGCTTCCAGCTGGAGCACAGAGCCCAGTGTCCAGGGAGTAGTTAATGAGGGGCCGCCAGACAGAGGCTGGACATTAAAGGGACACACTTGAAGCTCAGGGCCCAGAAGGACAGTGGACGTGTCCCTGCGGCCCGGCCTGGCTTCAGCAGCGAGGGTGTGCAGGCGACCTGGCGTGGCGATAAAGGGTGTCCCGGCTCAGTGCGCTCCTCAACCCATAGGGGCTTGGCCTTGCCAGGTCCACGCTGACTCTTGCTGTGAAGGCTGACCTGGAGGGGCGCTCTCTGGGGTGACTGCAGATGCTGGGGTTCCTGCTCCCCGCCAGGGGTGCGCAGCAGCTCCGAGACTTGGGCACCAGCCCGAGTGACAAGTCAGCCCGGTGGGGCCGTCTCTGCGCTCCTGCCGCACCCATCTCGCGTGCGTCAGCCCTGGGCATCCCAACGTGAGCGCTGCTGGGAGAGGTTTTCTCTTCCCTGGTGGGAGGCGGCGGGCGCTGAATTCGCTGGAGAAAGGCCACGGCCCCCTTTCCCTCCGAGCGCTTCTGCCCAGTCAGCCCTGGAGCCCGTGAGCAGTGCCTCGCCGTGACCCCACGGAAAAGCACCGCCCGCCTGGGGGGAGCCCCGCCCAGGAGCAGACCACTCGGGGCGAGGACCTGCTTTGGGGGTGATCTTTCCAGTTCGTCTTTTTCACCCAAAACGTTTCCGTGAAAAAATAAACAGCTTGTCAAGGGTTTGTCAGCAGCGACGGGGCGTCGTGTGGAAACCGCCCTCAAGGCTGGGGCGCCTGCGGTCCTCGTCACGCTGCCCAGCGCGGCCTGGGCCCAGGGAAGCGCCCTCTTCCTTCTGCCCTTTGGCGCTGGACAGAAGCCAACGGCTATCTGGGTGTCCGTGCCTGGGGGGCAAGCGCCCGTGCGTTCCACTGGCCAGGTCTCAGGCATTCGCCTTGTTGTGCTGCGGGGGCCCTGGGAAACCTGGTTTCCATGCTCCCAGGAAGGGAAGGGCCGAGGTGGGGAGCGCGGCGGCGCCTGCAGTCTGCGTGCAGCGGCTTCTCCTTGCACTGCCCCGGGAGGCAGCGTCCCTGCCGGCCAGCGGCCAGAGGCCAGCGAGCATCGAGGTGGGGGGGAGGACAGCGGTGCAGGCAGAGTGGAGATGCGGAGTGCAGGAGGTGGCGGGGTGTGGGGGTCCCCTGTGATCAGAGAGTGCTGCCGGGAGGGGAGTCTGTGGGTCTCCGTGGGCGCCTCCCCGCCGCCCACAAACCATCAGTATTTTTAGCAAGGCCACCCGTCTGCAGGCGCCTTCATTATCTGGCGGGAGATGTCAGGAGAGTTCCCAGTTCACGGAGGCGACACCGCGGCTAATGAGGCCCACTGGGCCCCAGCGGCTCTCCCAGCCGGGGCCGCCTGGCGAGCGGCTTTGGGGGCACGACGCCCTTTCTCTGCAGGGGCAGGCGCTGCCCGGAGCCCTAGGCTGGCACCTGGGAGGGAAGAGACAGACCTGCTCTCTCGGGGAGACCCCCCTCCCCACCCAGGAGGCCCTGACAGTCTGCAGGAAGGAGGGCAGAGGCTTGGGGCGCTCTCTGGAAGCTCCGGGGGAGCCTGAGCGAGCCGAACCTGGGACGTACCTGCGGCCTGGTCTCTGTCTCCTGCCTGCGCACCTGCTTGTGCGCTACACTCGGGAAACAGAAACTAGTTTCCACGGGGAGCGACGTGACCGCTCACAGCGGGCGCCTGCGTAACAGCGACATCGCAGCCCGAACATCCGGGACCCCAGCACCGCAGGTAAAGTGCGCACGATACCGCACGCTGTGCTCCGCACGCCCGTCTGCAAGGAGATCTGTGCTCTGTGAGAGCAGCGTCCACACTTTGCCGTCCCTCTGCGGCCTCCGCCTGCGTCCCCGCGGCTCCTACCCGGGACCCCGCAGCTCCCATCGCCCCGCCCCCCCGGCCCTCAGTGCAGACGCGGGTGCTGCGAGAGGCGCGAGGGCGTGCGCGCGCTCATGGCACATCTGTCATCACGGAGAACGACGTGTGTGCGCACATCAGCATGC